>JAXIVJ010010316.1:10000-45000 GCA_036785665.1 Chirona hameri
GGCCAGACCTGTAAGGTCGCCATAATCCAGCACCAATTGCGGCGCTAACCGGCGACCGCCACCAGCGTGTGCAATCCACAATCCACAGCTGCCTGACGGCCACGCGCCCGCCTGTTACCGATTCGAATAGGAGGGTCAACCGGCGGTGGAGAGGGCACAATGGCTCTACTCAGGGGATCAGTGTTTACAATCGTTCTTTCTGCGCCCGCACAAAAGTCACAAAGGACAGGTTCCCCGCCTCTCCAGCCTCCCTGTTCCATTGTCACTACGATGCCTCAACAGACATGGAAGGGAGCAGGGATATGACTTTTCGTGACATAGCTCTCAGGTGAACGGGAACGAAAGTCCGTTGTTTTAATTTAATATCGTTGTTTGCTTAAAAGCGACGGTGAATAAAAAGGCGCTATCAGCGAAAGCAAAAACATTAGCCAACCAGGTCGGTATGCTTTTAAAATAATCGTCAGAGAATGTATGCTAATGTCGGGGAGCCCCAGCCAAGTGCCCGATAGTTTTACGAGCCGCTTACACAAGAAGCCGCCGCTCGGAATAGTATTGGGCGTTTTTGTATCGTGAATTAATGACCACGAAGAATGGGGACACAAAAAGAGGAGGAAACAGCGGAATCCTAACCAGCCGTCGGCAGACAGCTGGCAGGAGTTTGTGTCGGGTATTGTGACAGCGGCTGGTAACAAGTCTGATCGTGAGAGACGCCTTATTAATCAGCCCTCTGATAATCTGACGCACGCTACGTTCGTCCGCCGATACATACTTCCAGGCCCTTGTCATCCCAATGCCTCTAACGTAGTTGAGGATTTCAGCCAAATGACATCATCGAGGGCACACCTCTTTTGGCGTTTAAACACGCTGTACGTGAGTAACAGACTGGTTATTGATTCGTCACTGATTGAATCGATTAGAATCGTTCAATCAAAATTCATTGAATCCAAACATAATTGATTCACCAACAGATATTTTGATTCATGAATCGTGATTGAATCAAAACCCGCATCAAATCAAGGCTGATTGAATCAAAAGATTTAACGATTCAAGTACACTGGTAAATTGTCCAAATGCATGGAGTGGCTACATTTAATTATACTGAAATACTATTGCTGTACCAATGTTTTAATGATCATATATATGCATGTTTCCATTGTTATTGATTTGACATAAATTCATCTCATATATTCAAATGTTGAATCAAACGTGAATCAATTAAAATATTTGTTTTTATTCTTTGAATCAGAATGAATCAATTCTAAAAAGTGTATCCGTGAATCGAACGGTGATTGAATCATTCAGATTCCAAAATGAATCATGATTGAATTGTTCCAAAAAAGTTGAATCAATAACCAGTCTGGTGAGTAAGTGTAGCTTTGAGAGGCTAGATATATGTTTTGAGTTCCCTTCAATTAAAATCAATAAAATCGTAATTAAATGTACCGTTTTTATTTGTTCGTATAGCAGCGATTTAAGAAGTCGATTTCATATATTGCAGCAATTTAACGCCTATTTGGAGAATATTTCCATTTGTGGCGGACGAATTCCGTGTGGCACAGATAAAAACAAGGCGGCGTTGAGATACCGCACACACAGAGAGTACCAAAGAGAGTACAGCGACGCGTTGAAGGCCAGCCTTCAGAAGGGTGAAGGTGGGGTTATTCACCCAAATATGTTGATGTAAGTGACATCATGAGGGGCGTGATGGCTAATAGATGGTATATTTTAAACCGTACATAAATATGCTGAATATTGTCATGTGGCTCGAACTTCTTTGTTGCCATTTTCTGATTCCGATTGATTCAAAGACATGAGGGTAATCTTTGACTAAGGTACGTGTCGGTGCACCGTGTTTGAAGTAATCAAGGGTCAAGGTTGCTATCACCGTTGTTGGTCTGGAGTCATAGTCCAGTCTGCAAAATGTGGCAGGTTTCAACAAGATCTCGTCGGGGCAGGGTTGGCACCAACACATCAAAATTGGGGCAGCTTTTGAAAATTCAAGGCAGCTTTTTACATTTTTGTGGGCGGCGGTAAGATTATTTGGGGCAACTCACGCCCTTCAGAAACTATTTACACTAGATAACACTAGATAAAATGTGATTCTGCTGACGACCCCCCCCACCCCCCCCCCCCCCCGGTCAACACCATTTGGCTGAGGAGCTAAATTGGATCCAGAAAATCCTGCCCCAAATGGGGCAGGATTTGGGCTGCCCCAAAGCCCCAAATATCTTGTTGACGTTCTTGTCACGTTTTGCAGACTGGGACACAGTGCACCAACAAACAGTCAAAGATTAGCCACTTTTCCTCTGATGATTTTGATCCTTTTTACATGAGGAAGCTGCAGATAATGCCTAATTAGAACCATCTTCCAACCCTTAAGCCAGATGCCTTTCCACACTTCAATCTTAAATATTGTCTTATGCTTTTAGTCTGAATCTTAAGCCTGGAACGTGTTAAATTTCTAGGATCAAAGCATTTTGCTACATGCAATTGACCCTGTAGGAATTTGATATTCCATTGAGCCGGTGACTTATGGGCAAGAAATACATTACAATAAATTGTTACTATACCTGCTATATCAACATTGATATACAGATCATCAGAAGGAAAATGATGTAACAAATACCATGGTTGTGCCAACTTGACATCACATAATCAATTAAAGTTCATTACCTACATCAAGGATTTGTTGAAATAAGGCTTGAGGCATAATTCATAGTGTACAAATTTTCAGGTTTTAAGTTAAATGTTTTATTTTAAAGAGTTTGCCTGAGTAGCATACACAAGTATTACAAGCCTGTAATAGGGCAGAGACACTAAACGATCCCCCTGTAACTTCCAATGTCATTTTTATATATGACAAAGTCTTGAGCACCCTGCACCAATTCAGTGGCGGATCCAGGATTTTCTAAGGCAGGGGGCTTCAGGCCCGAGGGCGGCATATTTCCTCGGTAACAGGGGCGGCATGGTCCAAAGGGGCGGCAATCCAATATGTCAATTAAACGGGTCAAATATGCCTCTTCCTTAACCCGCGCCCCCCGGGGGGAGGGGAGAATCTGCGCCATCCCGGATTTTCTCAGTATCTTGAAAACTATGATAGATATTGACGTGAAACGTTCCGTACCTTATGTTGCATCCATTTTACGTCTTCTCTCAACATGTCAGTTGGGCAAACTACAGAGGCGATACAAAATAGATCAATAAATTTCTAGATTTTGTTATGCCCATATTTGGGCATACATGCAGTATCAAACTGTGAGGCCTGTCATTAGGACAATTCGGAGCAACATACGCATACTCGGAGGTTAAAAAGTGTCGGAGAACATGTTGTCCATCAATATATCGGAATAATAAATGAGACCATATTCGGTAATTCCCCTTATTCCACGTAAATGACGATCTAAATATTGATTCCGCGACGCAACGACCACAGTGTGAAATACATTTTTAGATCGGTAGTCAGCCGGCTAATCCAATTTTAGATCATGAAGTCAGGTGGCAAATCAAAATTAAATCGCTGAGGCTGCTGCGAGTGCCGAAATTGAGATCGCCGACCCTTACTTTGGCCATATCTGCCAAAGTAGGGATCTGATCATACAAGTACAAGACAATATGATGGCGCGATTCGTGCAGTTTCAACCGAAAAAAATCCAGGGGTGATGGACATTTTTTTAGGGGTGATAGGGTGTTTGAAGGTGTGAATGTCAGGAAAACAATACATTTTTAGATCGGATCTCCTTATAAGGGCATGCTCCGCCCATTTTGATGACGTCACGACCTAATTTTTGATCGATCCATTTTTAGATCGCCTCCCCGTAGTTTGCCCAACTGATGTCATTTAAATTAGTGAAGTAGTTAAGGAGATAATAACGTTTAAGTGACGTCAGGTCATGCCATTTTTGGTGGAAAAACGATAAATGTTTGAAAAACCGTAGACAATCGAGTTGTAAAGCAAATTGCAAAAAATCAAATGAAAGAAAATGCCATTTTCTTCAAAAAGGCACGATGTTTTCCCAGGGCGGCATGATGCCTTCCGAGGGCGGCATGATGCCTTCCGAGGGTGGCATGATGCCTTCCGAGGGTGGCATGATGCATTCCGAGGGCGTCATGATGCCTTCCGAGGGCGGCGATGTACCTTCTGAGGGCGGCATAATGCGTTGAGGGCGGCAAGCTGTCTTCTGAGGGTGCCAGGGTGCCTTTCAACAGTGCTACGACTATGTCGGTAGACACAAGGGCGCCCTGGCGGCCTCCCGAAAACGCTACAGCGCCTTCGGCGCCGGCAAATCCTTTGCAAGAACGTCGTCGCGGCGCCTTCGGCGCCGCGGTGCCCGAGGGCGCCGTTTTCTAAGGCAGGGGGCTTCAGCTCCTAGGGCCCCCCTGGATCCGCTACTGTGCACCATGTAATTATTTTTCTTCCCAGGATGTCAGCACGTTCGGCTGAGGACTGAGGTTCGCCACCTAGAGGCAGATCTTGAGACTGCGGGCAAAACAGCAGGCTGATCGTCTGAAATGGCGCCGTGAAACAGCACGACTCTGACGTGAGGTGTACGAGCTTCAGAGGAGCGCCCTCTCCAGCTCGAACTCGAAGCTCCAGATGGAGGGCGTTTTCAACTAGCAGCAGCTCCAACGACTGGCCACCGGGTGGCGCACGCGCCGGCTACCTGTTGGAGGCCGCCGGCGGAGCTCTTCGCGCCTCCTCCGAGGCGGAAGCCCGGGTGGCTCAGTCGGTAGAGCGTTGGGCTCTGAACCCATGGGTACGGGTTCGAGCCTGGCTACTGGCTAGGTCATTCGGTTGCCCCGCTTGGGCCGGCGTGAGAAACCCCGACTATAATCTATAAATGACGATAGTCGCCTAGTCGTTAAGCCCCAATACCACCACCACCACCTCCGAGGCGGTGCCCACTCAGCGTATCGGGACAGCGCAAGAGCCGGCCACCTGTCGGAGGCCGCCGGCGGAGCTCCTGGCGCCTCCTCTCCGAGGCGGTACCCACTCAGCGGATTGGGACAGCGCAAAAGCCGGCCACCTGTCGGAGGCCGCCGGCGGAGCTCCTGGCGCCTCCTCTCCGAGGCGGTACCCACTCAGCGGATTGGGACAGCGCAAGAGCCGGCCACCTGTCGGAGGCCGCCGGCGGAGCTCCTGGCGCCTCCTCTCCGAGGCGGTACCCACTCAGCGGATTGAGACAGCGCAAGAGCCGGCCACCTGTCGGAGGCCGCCGGCGGAGCTCCTGGCGCCTCCTCTCCGAGGCGGTACCCACTCAGCGGATTGAGACAGCGCAAGAGCCGGCCACCTGGTGAAGTCCCGGGTTTCCAGGCGGTAGCTGTTTTCCGAAGAGCACGCTGACGGAGAAACACGAGCACGGGCACCATCAACCCGGACCCGAACCACATCCGGGATGACGGTGTGGTGGCGGCATTGACCGCGGGCTTCTGAACCTCATTGTGCTGCCTAGGATACGCCCCTCAAGCCCAAATCATCGATAAGCCCGGGACCTGTGCCAAGAGAGTAACGACGACGACGAGATACAAGAGACTGGAGCCGCGCAGTGGCCAGGTGTGGGCGGTGGCCCTGCACTTGGTGGCACTCTTATTCGTCTGTACCGTCATCCTACCAAATGTAATAGAGCTGAGCAACATAACCATGTCCTTATCGAAGTTTTGAATGTCGTGTTCGCTCATATTTGGTAGACCCGTCCGGGGTAGGCAGCGAAATGCGTGATGTCACGGGCACGTGACGTGTTTAAGAAATATGCAATTTTTCTTTGCATTTTTGTTAATTTGGTCACAAGTTCTCAACCGTTTTTGTGTGGTTAAAATCATTCGCTACCTGTTGACTGTTGTTTTACCTGGTATCTAGTTTGTTGTGTTCCGTGTGACTTTTGATTGTTGAAAGAGCCAGGTTTCTTTGTTAAATTGTCACTGGTACACCAAGTTGTTTTGTTACATGATTTTTCATGGTTCTATTTGTTCCAGTCACTTATTACCATTGTTATATCTCTGAATTAGATAACGGATATGTTTTACTGTTAATCTTACTGGGTTATATATCATTAATTGTGTTACCAGACACCCACTGCTGGGCTGCCAACATCTGATGAGCACTTTTGTATCTTCCCCAGGTCCCGGGCACCGGGTAGCCTCTGTTGGGTCGGCAACCTCTGTATCATGCCTGTCTAAATCCTCCAGATCACCTAGTGGAGACAGCACCCAGAACATCATCATCTCACATGTAAACATCAACTCAATCACATCTCGCTGCCGACTTGACAAGCTTTCCTACTTCTCCTCACTCAATGACATTGACATAATCTGCCTTTCTGAGACTAAACTAGATGACCAAGTCCATCCCTCTCTTTTCACGCTTGACAATTTTCATGATCCATTAACAAGACATAGAGACAGAAATGGAGGTGGTGTTGCTATCTATGTGCGCAATAATCTTGCAGTCAAAAGACTTTCTCACCTTGAAACAAATGGAATAGAATGGCTATGGTGCTTGATACAAATTAAATCTACTACCCTAATTATATGCACAATCTATGTACCTCCCAACTTATCAGCAACCCAGCACTCCTCCTTTTTTGAAAAGCTAAATGAAAGCGTTGCTCTGGCCCAGTTTCACTCTCCTGATAACATTCTAATATTAGGGGACTTAAATGCAGGCAACACTTTCCTTGACCCAAAATTCTCAAACCATAGTCCAATAACACCATATGAAATTACTCTTCATGATGAACTTTTTGCATTAAACCTCAAACAGCTCATAAGTGAACCAACACGATACACAGGGGCCAATGGTGTTGCCAACCTGAGAGATTTATTGATGGTATCAAATAATTCCATGGTTCATGATAGTGGTGTTCTTCCCTGTTTTTCTAACATTGACCACCTGCCAATTTTTGTGTCTCTCAAGATTGACAACACCTCTATTTCCAGACAAACTAAACAAATATGGGACTACAGACAAATGGACCCAGACAAACTCACAAGACTCTTGATGGACACAGACTGGGACAGACTGCTGGACTGTGACGTGGACGAAGCAACTGACAATTTCACTGATACCCTAATGACTGCAGCCAAAGCCTCAATCCCTCTCCGAACTATCTCAAAAAAATATAGTGATAAACCATGGTTTACCTTAGAACTAAGACGCCAAATTCGTAAACGAGATACTGTTTCATACTGCTAAAAAACGTAATACTGACTATGATTGGGAGCGGTGGAGACAACAGCGAAACTTAACCACAGACACGAACCAACGACTAAAAAATCTTCACATTCAGACACAAGTTATGGAACTTTTTGGAGGCCAAACAAAATCCACATAAATATCACAGCATCCTTAAAAGCCTCATTGGCAGAAAAACTAATCGGAATATGCCACCACTCATCGGACAAGACGGCACTCCACTTGATGACGACCTTGACAAAGCGGCAATTCTCAACAGACACTTTGCTGCTCAAACGAGACTGGACATACAGAACAAACCAATGCCCCTCATCACTTCTCCTGAACCCCCTGTCCCCCCATTGGCAGAGGTCCAAGTAACTGAGTCGGAAGTTCTCAAAATTCTTAACTGTCTCGACACAAACAAATCATCTGGCCCTGACAAAATACCAGCTAAATTACTTAAGATGTGTGCACTAATAATTTCTAATCCCCTCTCCAAACTCTTCAACAAATCACTACAATTAGGAAAATTCCCCTCTTCTTGGAAAAAGGCATGTGTTACGCCCATTTTTAAGCAGAAGGGTTCTAGTTCAGACCCAACAAACTATCGGCCTATAAGTGTTCTCCCGAATCTCTCCAAAATCCTGGAAAAGCTGGTCTTTAATAAAATATATGGGCATATAAATGATAACTTATTGACAGAAAAACAAAGTGGATATCGCCCAAACCACAGCACACATATCCAGTTGTTATACTTAACCCATCAAATATACTCAACATTGAACATAACTCAAAATTTTACAGCAGTTTTTCTTGACATTTCAAAATATTTTGATAAAATTTGGCATGCGGGACTAATTGAAAAATGTAAGATACAATACAACATCTCTGGGTCTCTCCTAGAATGGTTAAAATCATACTTAAAAGACCGTACACAAATGGTTCGTGTGGGCAATAGTTTGTCTTCACCTGAAAACATTCTCTCCGGCTGCCCTCAAGGCTCAGTGCTTGGACCTCTGCTGGCTATCATGTATCTTAATGACCTTTCCAACAAAACTCAAAATGATGCACTGTTCTATGCCGACGACACCTCCCTGTATTCATCGCACCCTTATGACAGCCAGAACGACAGACAATCAATACAAAACGACTTAGACGCCATTAGACAATATGGAGCGGACTGGGCCATTACCTTCAACTCACAGAAAACAGTACAACTGACCTTCACCAATAGACATGACGGCGAAGATTTTGCACTTTCTTTCAACGGGCAGGATGTTCCTACTGTGACAAGTCACAAACATCTCGGACTGACTCTCTCTACCGACCTCCACTTTCACCAGCACATCAATACCATCATCCGGACAATTAACACTTTACTAGGACCAATCTATCCTATAGCCAAATTCCTATCCAGACCCATACTTAACAACATCTACACTACTTACATTAGACCACACTTTGACTATTGCGACATCATCTACGACGGAAATTTGACGCTGGCAGATACAATTCGACTCCAGACTCTTCAAAACCGCTGCGCGAGACTAGTGACGGGAGCATTGTTCAGATCACCGACTACTGCACTACTTAACGACCTGGGTTGGGAACGACTCGAGACAAGACGACTCATTCACAAACTACTTTTCTTCCACCGACTATACTACAACTATCCTCCTCTCCCTTCATATGTGATGGACATGCTGACGGGCACAAGACAATATGCTACCGGACTAAGACTGCGAAACGCACACCTCTCCATCCCCCAACTCGCCTCACATCATTCCACCGTTCGTATATCCCTTCCACTATCAGACAGTGGAATCTTCTCCCCGCAGCTTTGCGCAACACCAAATCCCGCTCTGACTTCGCTCGTCCGGTCTGGCAGCGATTTGGGGCACCAGAACCACCACCTTTACACTCACACGGCACAACAACAGGAAATACACACCACACAAGACTTCGCGTCGGATTAACGACACTCAATGCACACTTCTTCCGAATCCAACACACCAGCACACCAAGTCCATCATGCATCTGCGGCCACAGTCACGAAGATACAATACACTACATACTCCGGTGCCCCCTACATGACACTAATCGATCACAATTATTCACCGCGATAAAATCTATCATACCCAACTTCGATAACCTCTCTGCTCAATGAAAACTTGACACCCTCCTTTTCGGCAGAAATCTCAACAAAAACCAAGGAACGTTCATTGCCCACCACTTACAAACATTCATTCTACGCACCCGTCGATTCATCTCCACACCCCAACATTCACACATTACCCATTCGGCTTGTTGACCTGACCTCGGCTGCCCGGTGCCTGGGACACATTAAGTGTACCAAACGGTTGCTCGGAGGGTCGTTGGCGGGGTTGGCGCTGTCTGATCCCCTGCTTTAGTTATTCTCTTATTTCTGGTGTATGTCATTTCTGTTAGGTTGTTTATGTGGACTTATGTCAGTTTATTATTTTAGTTATACTCCTTAGGAGAGGCGCTTTAATTTAAGCCATTGCTTTTGCGCCAATCCGCTACTGTAATTTCATTTTGATTTTATTTTCTGTTAATAAAATACTGTGAACTGAACGTCACACGCTCCCTATTCAAATAGTGTTAAATCGGCCTACTTTCGCGTCCTACCATTTGCATACCTTAGGTGCCAGAGGGATTAATTGAGCACTAAATGATAGATTGAAACGTCCTCTACAGCTCGCTTTTGGAAATTTTCTCCTAAATTGCAAGGGTGAGCCGCTAGACGATGTCAAAGCGAGGCATGCAACCGAGCGAGGCCCATGCCCATATAAGGCAATGTTTGGATTTTGGTCACGGGGAACTGTCGCTGGATGCTGTTTTTGGTTGAAGTGCGAATTTTGTATTATTTCACCTGGTTGCTGATGAAGTAAGGTGACTTGAGGATACTTTGTAGTAGTATCTATCAGGTGAAAGTATTTTTAAATCTGGATTACACTTGTTTCACCTACAATTATGTTGAAGATCGTTGAGTGACGAATGCGCCACCATAAATAAACATGGCGGCCGCGCCGGTAGAAGGCATAATTATTTTGGTAGACCGAGAAGTGCCACGAGACGGTCTACGAAAGGAAATACGCTTCTCCCGATTCGGCCACCCCATTGGTGGAAATCGAGCTGGAAAGTGACGCCATGGGACAGGGTGGACACGTTACGGAGATAGCCATGACACCTCCCTGCTCGCAAACAGCAGACACGCTCATCATGCCACGACAGGGAAACGAGTCCTCAGCCAGCGGTGCTGCATGCTGGGTTCTCAGCCAGCGGTGCTGCATGCTGGGTTCTCAGCCAGCGGTGCTGCATGCTGGGTTCTCAGCCAGCGGTGCTGCATGCTGGGTTCTCAGCCAGCGGTGCTGCATGCTGGGTTCTCAGCCAGCGGTGCTGCATGCTGGGTTCTCAGCCAGCGGTGCTGCATGCTGGGTTCTCAGCCAGCGGTGCTGCATGCTGGGTTCTCAGCCAGCGGTGCTGCATGCTGGGTTCTCAGCCAGCGGTGCTGCATGCTGGGTTCTCAGCCAGCGGTGCTGCATGCTGGGTTCTCAGCCAGCGGTGCTGCATGCTGGGTTCTCAGCCAGCGGTGCTGCATGCTGGGTTCTCAGCCAGCGGTGCTGCATGCTGGGTTCTCAGCCAGCGGTGCTGCATGCTGGGTTCTCAGCCAGCGGTGCTGCATGCTGGGTTCTCAGCCAGCGGTGTTGCCCCACTAGGTGCATCCCAGTCACTGGTGTTACTCTCCAGCAGACGCCGCAGCGTTGCAGTCTCCTCCTGCCCCGGCCCGTTGCAGCCTGCAGAGGCCGGAATACTCACCTAGCGAGCTATTCCTCATGCGGGCTACCCGCGTGTCGAAGTCGACAGACACAGTCGCGTCGTCGACGATGTTGCACATGTCCTCTGTACAGCAGCGCAGTCGCAGGTCTGCCTTATTCTCGCTGTGAAGCCGCTCGCAGATGCGCTGCTTGTGTCTGCAACAACAAACATTTGCCACCTGTTAGCCAGTACCGAATTGGTACGGGTACAGTACCGTACTCGGTACATTACATGCCTCAGTGGGGTCAGCACAGGGCGCGCTCTGTTACCCATGTTACCCGTGGTGCTGGTTGAGCGCGGCCGATGGCTCCGGTAGACCGAGTCCGTGACGGACGCTGTGACAGGCCGTCACAGCTGTCAGTCGTCTGTGACAGTCTGTCACAGTCACCGGCCGGTCGACAGGCCGCTGACAAATGGCCGATCGCGCCTGCTTTGAAGACGGCGGCCCGCTTTTTCGGCTGCCGATCGGCGCAGATAGGCACGCCGGCCGCCCCTGGCATGCCAGCCGGCCGACGCTGCGGCCCCGGAGGACGCGAGGACGGGGGACGGGCTCTGGAGGACGCAGGGACATCGGCTGGGCTCTGGAAGACACCGGGACAGTGGCTGACCTAGAGAGGTAGGGACAGCGGGAGAGGGAGGGGGGGGGGGAGGTAGGGACATCGGGAGGGGGGACAGCGGGGGGGTAGGGACAGCGGCTGGATCTCTGGAAAACGCAGGGATGGCCGCGGGGTACACCGAGACGGAGCGGCCCGTACACTGTACAGGGACGGGGCAGGAATTTCATGGAACGAACCTAACGGGAGGAAGGGGTCAATACAGGGGTTGGGGATTGATCCAATCAAGACTATAACCAGCATACACAAACCAATCAGTTTAACCAGGGTAAACGAATCGGAGTGGGAAGTGAAACAAATCACCACCCACCACTTCCCTCCCTGCCTCCCACACACTCTCCTTCTTCCACTCCACTCTTCTAGCTCCTCTGTCCTCTTTCTCTTTCTCCCCCCCCCCTCTTTCTCCCTCCATCTCTCTTTTTCGCTCTTTTGGCGCGCTTATTTTTCCAACATAACCCTGGACAGGAGGCAGTGATTTAAAAAACAAAGTCTCGGGAGGAGGGGATGGAGCCGGCAGGATTTTCTTTCTCTATAGCGGTGGAAAGTGTTGACCGGCCGGGCGATAACGTCCCAGCAGACTCGCATCCGCTACGTCCAGACTAATCGACTGGATTCTACGACAGAAACAAACCTCTTTATGGTAATTTGATTAATTCCGACCAATGCAACTTCTTTAAATGACATAAATAAAGTGCATTCTTCTTTTGAATTGGGCCAACCTGGGCCGGAAGTCCTCGTTAATAACAGGCACAAATACCACAGGGAAGTACAACCACACCCGAAATATCCGGTTACACGGGCCAATATTTGTCTTTCCCTCCTGCCGCTATTGACACTGCGCTCTGAAGTGACTTCACTGCGCTCTGAAGTGAACAGTGAAGAGACCAGTGGGGGGCTTTGACAGACAAAGTGGTGGCCCTCGCCCCTCACCCAGGACAGACACTGGACGCGACAGACACGCCCGGTGCCAGCCGGAAAACGGGAGCACAGTATGTGTCACTGGCGGTTGGGCCTGTTCCAGTGGCGCCTCTAACCTCCTCTAACCTCCTCCAAGTTGTTCCAACTTGCAACTGTCTGTGCATTAGTATAGGACAGTTGGAATTTGGAGCAACTTGGAGGAGGTTAGAGCTGCCACGGGAAGAGGCCCAAAGTGTCACCGGCGGACGATTGATCAGTTATCATACGTAGCGGCAGAGTGTGGCGGCTACAGGCGGGTCAAGCCTCTCACTGCAGTGCCGACGCACCGACGGGCCGCCACACAGATCAATCCGCAGTCCTCAGCAATCACAAATCACAGCCATCATAGTCTTCTCACCGATCACGGATCCGTCCTTACGATACTTCCCACTCGTACTCAATACTCGGTACTCAGTACCCGGTACTCAGTACCCGATACTCGGTACCCGATACTCGGTACCCGGTACTCGGTACCCGGTACTCGGTACCCGGTACTCAGAACCCGGTACTCAGTACCCGGTACTCAGTACCCGGTACTCAGTACCCGGTACTCGGTACCCGGTACTCGGTACCCGGTACACGGTACCCGGTACTCGGTACCCGGTACTCAGTACCCGGTACTCAGTACCCGGTATTCAGTACCCGGTACTCAGTACCCGGTACTCAGTACCCGGTACTCAGTACCCGGTACTCGGTACTCTGTACTCAGTACTCGGTACTCGCCACTCTGTCCCGGCACCCGGTACTCACCTGGAGAGCAGCTCGAGACAGCCGTGTCTGGTGTGAACCCGCCGGTCGGTCTCCACCGTCTCTGAGAAGCACGAGCCCACCATGGACTGGCACATGAAGCCGGTGGTAAGACACGCAGGGAGACTGCAGTAGCACCGGATCTCGGCTGTAGACACAAACACACATACTCAGTCAATATGATGCTCCGTGGAGTCATGACAATGTCATGACAGCACTACAGTGATCAGGGGCGGCGGAAGAGGGACAGGGGGAGCAGCTGCCTCACTCAATCAGTTGGGAGAGCAAACATATGGTTTTGCCCCCAAGAAGTTCGTAAGCGGGGGCCCTCCGGAAATATCAAATTTTTCACTTTTTTGGCCGATAAAAATTGCCCGAGGGACCTACATGTACCCTCGACCAGCCTGAGGGGCTCTTGGTCGTTCCTCGATCGCCCTGAGGGAGTCCTTGGTCGTTATGAGATAGCCATTGTCCGGTTTGAGGGGGCCCTCAGTCCAGGTGTGAAGGGACCCTCAGTCCTAAGAGCGGGCCCTGACGCTCCGGGGACCCCTGGAGATTGCTTTGCCCCCATCCGAAAATACAATCCGCCGCCACTGACAGCAATAACGCAAGCGCACACACGCATTCACACTAGTCATTACGAAAATGCTCAAAATATTGGAATACATAAATAAATATTGGTTGCAAGAAATATAAAAACAAACAAAAAGTCGAAATAATCTACAAAAAAATCAACATCTAAATTAACACGATTAAAGACATAGTGAACGATTCATTATTTAATCCGTCACGTTTCGGTATCAAAACGCTCTTCGATAGGTACGTGTAACAACATTGGCGGATCCAGAACGGTGGTTTGGGAGGGGGGACGGGTGGTTTGGGGGCCAAATTCCCAAAAGTCTCACACAGTTCTGAAAAATCATCGGATTTCGCTTGCTTATGCAATATGCATTGATAGGTGATTTAACACGAACTGTTCTTGGTAAAAGTTTATTAGATTGTCTTCTATATCAGGAAATATGTAAATTGTCCGTCCCTGTAGCTCAGTTGGGAGAGCGCTGGGCTTCTGACCTCACCCGGTAGTGGCAGCCCGGGTTCGAGTCGCTTCGGCGCTCGCTATTTGCCCCTGACTGGGATGGCCTGTGGCAGGGGCGGATCCAGGATTTTCTAAGGCAGGGGGCTTCAGGCCTGAGGGCGGCATATTTCCTCGGTGACGGGGGCGGCATGGTGCCTTCCGAGGGCGGCATAATGCCTTCCGAGGGCGGCGATGTACCTTCCGAGGGCGGCATAATGCGTTGTGAGGGCGGCAAGATGTCTTCTGAGGGTGCCAGGGTGCCTTCCAAGAGTGCTACGATGCTGTTGGTAGACGCAAGGGCGCCCTGGCGGCCTCCCGAAAACGCTACGGCGCCTTCGGCGCCGGCAAATCCTATACAAAAATGGCGCCGTTTTCTAAGGCAGGGGGCTTCAGCCCCTACGGCCCCCCCCCCCCCCTGGATCCGCCACTGGCCTGTGGCCGGTGGCAGCGGTCGCACTCAAGGTCAGATGACGTCAGAGGGCGGGGCAGACCGTGTCCAGGTATGTCGGGCACGTAAAACTTTCGCTTCTAAATTCTGCCGGACGCCAGGAATTGCTTGATCGGGTGGTGGGGTCAGGGCTTGCGCAACAAGCTATGCTTAGCGCGGGGCCTGACCTCGGAAATCCACCCATTCAAAAACATTCGGACCATTTTTTTGTTAAATTGTGCTCCGATTTCAGGCGCTTGGGGGGGGGGGGTGGCCGCCATACCCCCCCCCCCCCCCCCCCCTGGATCCGCTAGTGTGTAACAAAAGTTTCAGATAATTGCCCTGTTACCAGGTGGTCCAGTCAGGCCGGTTGCTAGCGCCCCTCCTCTCTCCTCTCCCCCAGCCGCCGGCTGGAGCTGTCGCCCGGGGCGGTGTCAGAGATGGTCACGTATCCACCAATCAGCGCTCAGCACAGCTGACAGACGGGGGCACGGTTATAGTACAGACGGGGGCGGCGGCAAACCCTGCGCCATGCGCGTCGCGTGACGGTGCGGGCTGTTGCTGCGAATACGAAGAGTGTTAGTGCTGCGTTACAGAGTGTTGTGTTTGTGTATAATAATTGGTGGTGAATTTACGATTCAGGATGTGTCAGAGGCGATGGTGTATAGTGCGTGACATCGAACGGTGGCGTTGGTGGAGTGACCGACTCAATCGTGAGTGATTGCCAATTCGCCCCGCAAAGCGCCCGCGGCTGCAGCAATGTTGTTATATGGCCTTGGCAGCGCGACTGAGCGGAGCCGGACAGCCGTCATCAGAGGGAGGACTCAGCTGGAGACCTCGACACGGTGATGTACCGAACAGGACGGAGCCGGACAGCCGTCATCAGAGTCAACTGGAGACCTCGACACGGTGATGTAGCGAGCAGGACGGAGCCGGACAGCCGTCATCAGAGTCAACTGGAGACCTCGACACGGTGATGTACGAACAGGACGGAGCCGGACAGCCGTCATCAGAGTCAACTGGAGACCTCGACACGGTGATGTACCGAGCAGGACGGAGCCGGACAGCCGTCATCAGTCAGCTGGAGACACGGTGACAGGGGTGTGGTTTCCTATCTCTTTGTGGGTGCCAGGGCACCCACAAAGCTGAAATGGGCACCCACAATAATCTTTCGGCACCCACAATTATGAACATGTTTCAAAGTGTATAAAAGTAAAATAAATCAGATAAATTGTTAAGGTCAGGATTTTGCTGATCGCCAGATGTCACTACTTAAATGATTGAACAGTTGGTTTGTATGCCAAGCATTAGTTTGAAATATTCTCAGCTGTTATGATCGTACTTTTTCTTTCAGTAATGTCACAGAATACATTTTATCTGTATTAAAAAAAACGGAATTTGTCCATTAATTTGCATATTCCATGCTGAAAGTTGTTCAATGCATATGTATTTACGAGTACTTCAGCTTCCATGACTCTCTTCAAGCCTATTTTTCTGCTTCTTTGAAAACTTCAATTTGAAACAAAGCAAATGCCAATAAAGTAGGTATATTATAATTTTGGAAGCGGAAAGCGTGTCAGAATAAATGGCAGTTTCAATTGTAGTTGTTCTACAAAGTGGGTTTTTATAACGTAAAAATGCACACATTTGCAGTTACGGAGTGCTGAACGAAATTTATAAAATATTCATAAACGCCGTTTTCATTTTGAGATAAACCCTCGTCCAGGTGGGCCTCATAAAGTAGGTACATAGTAGGGAGTAAGTAAAACTAAAAGAAGTAGAAAGACGGGGAAACCATCGGAAGCTCAGAGCGAGGCAAATTGAAGTTACCATTTTTTCGTTTCAGGTCAATATTGAGGCCACTGGAGGTCATCCAAGGTCAAATTTTCCAATTTTAGGACTGCTCCAGAACCACCCCCCTCGGAATATTTCGGGAACTATGATAGCTAGACACAAAAGGTAAACAACAATTGGAAGCTCTCTCGAGAAAAAAAATATATCGTTACACATTTTAGCTCTGGTCAATAGTTTAGGCTCCAGCGGTCATCAAATGTCAAAAAGGCTGTTTTTGGCAAAACGTTTTTCGTCAAACTTTTTACCTAATAGAGATAGGACAGCAAATTTAGGGTCATCGTGTTCATCTCGTCAACGACAATTGGAAGCTCTCTCGAGAAAAAAATATATCGTTACACATTTTAGCTCTGGTCAATAGTTTAGGCTCCAGCGGTCATCAAATGTCAAAAAGGCTGTTTTTGGCAAAACGTTTTTCGTCAAACTTTTTACCTAATAGAGATAGGACAGCAAATTTAGGGTCATCGTGTTCATCTCGTCAACGCGCATTGACACATAATTATGATGACTGGGTTAGGTCAACTTCAAAATTCGACTTTAGGTCAAGATCATGTGGTGACTCAAGTAGGTCATGTTGTATATTGGTAGACATGCCTTGACATGACAAACAAAGTGGTGTCGGTTTCACATCTCTATCGTTATTTTATCGAGATTTATTGACAACTAGGTGTTGGTGACCTCAGATGACCTTAGCTGACCCCAGTGGCGCACGCAGGATTCCATTTGGGGGGGGGGCAGAGTCCTAAAAGCGGGCCCCCTTGTGAGCGGGCCCCCACCCGTTTTTAGAAAACTTCGCGGATTTCGGTCACTTGTTTTTGAGCGGACCCCCTACAGCATGGGACCTGATACATTATAATTGTCTTGCCCATGTCGTGTAAGGTGACTGCGTGTGCTACTGATGTGCGAATTTTAGGTGCGTGTACTACTGATGTGCGGTACAACTGTCGAGAGTAAATTTGACGAAACGAGATAAATAACAACAACACAAATTATATTTTACAGGTTAGGCAGGTTAGGCAGGTAAATGACAACAACAACAATTATATTTTACAGGTTAGGCAGATTAGGCAGTCCGATCCCCGGTAGTTATGTCATTATCATCATCGTTGTGGTTTTAGTGCGCCTCGACTACGTCATTCGCGCCCACCATCATGTTGCCACAAGTTGCCATACACCATTTCATGAAGCAACAATGGATAATGTAAAAAAATACATATAAATATCAAATACGCCCGTATCAAGAATTTGTAAGGATGGGGCCCTGTTGTGACCGGGCCTTCGTTTTGACCGGGCCCTATATCACGTCTTTCCCAGCACCGGACCCCTGCCTCGATCGGGCCTGACCAAGACCGGCCCCTACCAGAAACGGGCCCGCATGAAGAATATGCAAGGACCGGGCCCTGTTGTGACCGGGCCCATATCACGCCTTTGTCAGCACCGGGCCCCTGCCTCGATCGGGCCTGACCAAGACCGGGCTCCTACCAAAAACGGGCCCGTATCAAGAATATGCGAGGACCGGGCCCTGTTATGACCGGGCCCTCGTCCTGACTGGGCCCCATGCCACGCCTTTGCCAGCACCGGCCCCTGCCTCGATCAGGCCTGAGCAAGACCGGGCCCCTACCAGAAACGGGCCCGTATCAAGAATATGCAAGGACCGGGCCCCATATCACGCCTTTGCCAGCACCGGGCCCCTGCATCGATCAGGCCTGACCAAGACCGGGCCCCTACCAGAAACGGGCCCGTATCAAGAATATGCGAGGACCGGGCCCTGTTGTGACCGAGCCCTCGTCCTGACCGGGCCCCATGACAGCACCGGGACCCTGCCTCGATCGCAACTGACCAGGACCGGGCCCCTTCCAGAAACGGGCCCGTATCAGGAATATGCAATGACCGGGCCCTGTTGTGACCGGGCCCTCGTTCTGACCGGGCCCCATATCACGCCTTTGCCAGCACCGGGCCCCTGTCTCGATCGGGCCTGACCAAGACCGGGCCCCTACCAGAAACGGGCCCCTCAGAAATACGGGCCCCTCAGAAATTTCGGGGGGGGTCAGCTGACCCCTTTGACCCCCCCCCCCCCCTGCGTGCGCCACTGGCTGACCCTGTCACTGAGTAGAAATTCCGCCTGGGTCATCAATAATGACCTATAATAAAATGATCTAGAAGGAATTGGGCTGATCTGATGTGTGTCTTCTGAAAAGCAAACATTTGATTATTTTCCTATTGACATATAATGTGGGAGGTCACGACATTGACCCGACCTTAGGTCACCAATATAAAAAATCCGAGTTTAACGAATTGTAGGCACATACCACCTCATGAAATCATGTGAGCTTCAAAGTGTTCAGTCAAACAATGTGGCACGACCGCTAACGTTTTTGGAGGGGTCACTTGACGTGGCCTGGTGACCTAACTTGAGATGACCTCAGGTAAACAAAAAATCAGAAGGGTTGCGCAAAGAATGGAGGAATAAGATGCGCGCCGCCGTTTTTTCGTCATCTCCGAAAAACCTCGGGGGAGGGAGGTAGTGTTCAAACACCCAACTACATAGCGTAGGTTCAAGGAGCAGGTGTCCGTTTCATGCGTTTAAATGCCATTAAATTAAAAAAATACAATATATTTTATATGCAGCAAAAATCTATTGATGCTTTGAATATTGTAATTTTGAAGAATGGTACGGGCTGACACTTAAATAATGTGCTACAAACTTAACACGCGCACGGCCGGGTGATTTATTCCCCCCCCCCCCACGGTTTTTCCTGAATAGCGGAAAGACGGCGGCGCGCAGCGCCGCCAAATTTGGCACAGCTGTTTGGGCATCAATTACTCACATAGGCTGAATTTGATTACTGCGGCTCATCGTAGGTCAGGTCAACAGGCCAGGTCACGTGACCCCACCTCCAAAAAGTGTGCGGTCATAGCACAGCCACAGTTGTTCGCCGATCGGTTTCAAACTTACATGATGTCATAAGGCCATAGATACCTACAATTCGTTTATCTCGGATTGTTTATATCGGTGACCTTAGGTCGGGTCAATTTCGTGACCTCCCATTATAAGTCAATGGGGAATATTAAAATGCTTCCTATTCCGGGGATACGCATGCTAGCAGCCTAATTCCTTCTGGATCATGTTATATAGGCCATTAATAATGATGACCCAGGTGCAATTTTTGTTCAGTGACCACTACAGGGTCAGCCGGGGTCATCCGAGGTCACCAACACTTGTTTGTATATAACTCTCGACAGAATGAAGATAGAGAAGTGAAACCAGTACTAATGTGTTTGTCTCATCATGACACGTCTCCCAATATGCAACTTGACCTACTTGGGTCAACACTTGACCCTGACCTGTGTTCAAATTGCTATGTTGACCTAACCTGGTAAACATGAATATGATTTGATGCGCCTTGACGATAAAAACACGATGGCGTCACAATTATTTTCCTATCTTTATTAGGTAAAATGTTATTTTGAAAAACAGCTTTACCAAAAAATAGCCTTTTTGAACTTTAATGATCTCTGGAGCCTAAACTATTGACCCGAGATTAAATTTGAGGACGACACCTTTGCGATTGCATTTTTCAAGAACTTTCCATTGCTTTTCCCGTGTGTTCCTAACTATCATATTTTTGTGTGATATCTGGGGGTTTCTGGAGCGAAGTCCCAAAACAGGAAAATCTGACCCTTGATGATCTCTGGTGACCTCATTATTGACCTGACATAACAGAAGACCGATATACTTTCGATAGAGCTTGTCTCGAGCTATCCAATGCCGTTTTCTGCTTGTCGCTACGTTGCGTTATTTTTTTAGATCTTAGGGGGGCTGAAATACCTCCCCCGGCCCCCGAGGGGGGGGGGGGTATTTGGCGGTGTTTGGCGCAGACCCCCGGCCCTGCGCGGCCGGGAGTGCTGCAATATCTTTTTTCGCTCGCGTTCGGCGCGCATTTAATATTCTCAAGATTGTAGACCTTGGACTCAACAGAAAGTATTTATATGTTGCCACCTAAAATATACGAATACAATATAAATACTTCATTTGGATATTGGTGCTTTCAGTCATCTTATGTTCGGCATAGCAAGTGTCCGATTGAAAATTCGTTTGTTATATGTTAGTCGCGTCACAATGCTGTTGGCAATTACATTTATTTGCTTAATAGCTGCATTAAAGATATCTTCTGTGTGTGGCAATGGTTACGAATTTCTGCGATAGTGCGCTAAAATAGTTTAGGAAAAGGTTATCTTCATGCCTAGTACAAATTATTATATCTGTTTCCGTTTTTCAATCGATCAATATGTTGGGCCGTTTTAACGTCAAGAAGTAAATTAACGAAAAATTAGCACTAATGTTTTTCTTTGGTCGCTGGAGTGGGAGGGGGTACGATGAGTTTCAATTTGGGCACCCACAATCATTTTCATAAAACCACACCCCTGCACGGTGATGTACCGAGCAGGACGGAGCCGGACAGCCGTCATCAGAGGGAGGACTCAGCTGGAGACCTCGACACGGTGATGTACCGAGCAGGACGGAGCCGGACAGCCGTCATCAGAGTCAGCTGTAGACCTCGACACGGTGATGTACCGAGCAGGACGGAGCCGGACAGCCGTCATCAGAGGGAGGACTCAGCTGGAGACCTCGACACGGTGATGTACCGAGCAGGACGGAGCCGGACAGCCGTCATCAGAGTCAGCTGGAGACCTCGACACGGTGATGTACCGAACAGGACGGAGCCGGACAGCCGTCATCAGAGGGAGGACTCAGCTGGAGACCTCGACACGGTGATGTACCGAACAGGACGGAGCCGGACAGCCGTCATCAGAGTCAGCTGGAGACCTCGACACGGTGATGTACCGAACAGGACGGAGCCGGACAGCCGTCATCAGAGTCAGCTGGAGACCTCGACACGGTGATGTACCGAACAGGACGGAGCCGGACAGCCGTCATCAGAGGGAGGACTCAGCTGGAGACCTCGACACGGTGATGTACCGAGCAGGACGGAGCCGGACAGCCGTCATCAGAGTCAGCTGTAGACCTCGACACGGTGATGTACCGAGCAGGACGGAGCCGGACAGTCGCCATCAGAGTCAGCTGGAGACCTCGACACGGTGATGTACCGAACAGGACGGAGCCGGACAGCCGTCATCAGAGTCAGCTGGAGACCTCGACACGGTGATGTACCGAGCAGGACGGAGCCGGACAGCCGTCATCAGAGTCAGCTGGAGACCTCGACACGGTGATGTACCGAGCAGGACGGAGCCGGACAGCCGTCATCAGAGTCAGCTGGAGACCTCGACACGGTGATGTACCGAACAGGACGGAGCCGGACAGCCGTCATCAGAGGGAGGACTCAGCTGGAGACCTCGACACGGTGATGTACCGAACAGGACGGAGCCGGACAGCCGTCATCAGAGTCAGCTGGAGACCTCGACACGGTGATGTACCGAGCAGGACGGAGCCGGACAGCCGTCATCAGAGTCAACTGGAGACCTCGACACGGTGATGTACCGAACAGGACGGAGCCGGACAGTCGCCATCAGAGTCAGCTGGAGACCTCGACACGGTGATGTACCGAACAGGACGGAGCCGGACAGCCGTCATCAGAGTCAGCTGTAGACCTCGACACGGTGATGTACCGAACAGGACGGAGCCGGACAGCCGTCATCAGAGTCAGCTGGAGACCTCGACACGGTGATGTACCGAGCAGGCCCCAGCAGATCCCAGGTACACCAGATACCTACCAGAAATGGATACGGGATTAAACTAAAAAAAAATATAACCAATCTTCAGCTTACCTCGGCTCAAGCTACGCAACTTGCTTGTCCTAAAACAGTTCACTCATTTATACACCTCGGAGCGTTTATGTATGCTATGGACGCAATTATTGTTTTGTATAGTACAACTGTTATTGATCGATTATTACATGTGGTTATTAATATTGTACTTTTCTTTGCTTTTTTCGAATTTGAATCGTATTATCAAAATAAATAATTCCACCTAGGTATGATAGTTTGAATTATTTAGTCTTTGTTGAATTGTCCTATAGCTACAGATAATTAATAACTTTTGTGATTAATTATCTGTTGTTAATTACCTGTTAAAACCGGGTATTCATTGCCGGAAACTTAGTTCAAAATATTTACTTAAAATGCAGGTGATTGGCTATTCAATAACCCATGATATCGTTTTATATTCCTGGAATGACATTTCTTTAGTCTGAGCAACCGTTGCCAATATTTGCCCAAATTGTTGCTCATATCAATAGCAGCGTTGATTGATCTTACTGAATCCCGTAATACATAATACAATGGGGTATCGGCAGATGTCTGACTATTTCCTTCACATACCTATTACCTGTTAAAACCGGGTTGGTTTCTGGTTGGTGTAATATGTTATGAGCAGCATGTAACGCATGTAATGATCAGAATGCACTGTATCTCCCCATGCGCCATACATCTGAATGAGCTGCTATGAATGGGCAAATAGTTGACAGTTGGCACACTATGTCAGTGACACACTATGTCAGTGACACACACTATGTCAGTGACACACTATGTCAGTGACACACTATGTCAGTGACACACTATGTCAGTGACACACTATGTCAGTGACACATAATATGTCAGTGACACACTGTCATTGACACACACTATGTCAGTGACACACACTATGTCAGTGACACACTCTGTCAGTGACACACACTATCTCAGTGACACACTCTGTCAGTGGCACACACTATGTCAGTGACACACACTATGTCAGTGACACACTCTGTCAGTGACACACTCTGTCAGTGACACACTGTCAGTGACACACTGTCAGTGACACACTGTCAGTGACACACTGTCAGTGACACACTATGTCAGTGACATACATTATGTCAGTGACACACACTATGTCAGTGACACACTGTCAGTGATACACTCTGTCAGTGACACACACTATGTCAGTGACACACACTATGTCAGTGACACACACACTATGTCAGTGACACACACTATTGTCAGTGACACACACTCTTGTCAGTGACACACTCTGTCAGTGACACACACTATGTCAGTGACACACTATGTCAGTGACACACTATGTCAGTGACACACTATGTCAGTGACACACTCTATCAGTCAAGGGCGGATCCAGGGGGGGGGGGGCGATAAGGAGGGGCCAAACTATGTTTTGCCCCCCCCCCCCAGACGTGAAGTCTAACACATGCTATATATGCATTTTTAAAAAGGTACTGGGCATCCCAAAATTGCAGCAGTCATAATCCAGCTAGCCACAGTCAAAAACTGTAAAAATTCGCGCCGCTTCGCGGCATCACACAAGTTTCGCAATTGCATATACAAATTTTGAAAATTAATTCCATTTAGTGTCTTGCAGAGGCTCTTCTTGGCGGTAATTGCTGGCCCAGGGCCAAATCTCTTCATAACATATTAACTTTAAAGCGGGCTAATGTTTAGCTAGTCTGCCCAGTTCCGAAAAAGGCGACGCGAACGCAAAGACGCGGACCTCGACAACCGGAAGCTGTTCCAGCGGTGCCCAACTTGCTGGCCCGAAGAGCTAATAGTGGGGACCAGGCCAGGACTATCTCCCCAAGCCATCTCCCCCAGACTCCTTCAGATCCACAGGGACCATTTATGCGCGGAAATGTCGGTCTGCCTCTTGCTACTTTGAAACAATTTGCACCGTTACCAGTTGTTTGTTACAGTTCGGTACATAAGTATGTATACAGACTACAGTTATTATTATCATATGTACTATTGAGCGCAGACTGCCACCGGTCATCGTGATTTACTATCCGAGGCTAATGTATAGGAAACCTTCATTTCAACATTTTTCATCATACCGAGATGTGCAACCAGGAAAAGGTGTTACCTGGGGCTTGGCTCCACTCACGGTCTGGTTCCAATATTAAAATTGCGTTTTCCACGACCTAAAATTAAAATGTTCACGGCGCTTCGCGGCGTCACATCAGTGGCCATCGTCATAACGAAGCCATCGTCGTCTTCTTCGTTTCGTCGTAACGCTGAATTGAATAAATAACATTTTTAGCTTCTTATCCTCTACAAGGCTAAGAAGCTAAAAATGCCTATGTTTCTGGGTTTTATCAGGCAAACCCGAAAAAAAATAACGCCGCTTCGCGGCGCTAAATAACAAGTACCTACTATAACATGCAAATCCACATTAAAAATGCTGCAAAGACTGAAATATACGCATAACAAATTGGGGTATTTTTTTTCTCTCGTCATTTCAGCCGACCCCCTCCACTCAAAAATTATCGGCGACGCCCCTGGGCACAGCTGACAATTGACATAGTTTTGCTCAGTGTAAGGCAATGTCGGAACAATACAAACTGCAAGCTGACAGCTTTCCTTTTTCGATATCCCAAAAGTTCAAAAACCTAAAAAAAAATATACAAAAAAATCGAAATTGTGTGGTTGCAAAATAAAGTGGCCCAAATCCGGGAAGAAATTCGAAATTGGGGGTAGGTAAGGTCTGCTAAAAAACTGTTTGCCCCCCCCCCCCAAAAAAAAACGGCCGGCTGGATCCGCCCTTGCTGTCAGTGACACACACTCCGTCAGTGATACACACTCTTGTCAGTGACACCAGCGCGGCCTCCAGCTCGAAAGCACCGCTGACTAACGCCATGGGATGTGATACGACTGGTGTGTATTTTTTTACCAGTACACACTTTTGTTTCACTCCGCAGACCAGTCACACTGGCACTACATTATCGTACCTAAAGAAGATCGAAACCAATCAATCCAGAATAATATTAATTAATTAATTTCAAACCACCTGTGACTTCATGCAACAAGATGTTTACCAATGCTGACAGCTGAAGTATTGTCTTTGCTTATGAGAGAAAAAATGCAGTATCGAAGACACAACGAAACGAAACTCATGCTATCATCGCCCTTCTATACGCTGTGCTGTAATCTGTGAATTTTACACTGTTCCTTGACATTTCCTTTTCTGTTTCAACCTGTCTGTTGAGCAGCGCAGCGCCCAGCTGGCAGCAGCGCGCCACAGACATGCCATTGTTCTATATCCGCCTATACGCACTCATAACGACGGGCTCTGAAAAGCCATGGGTTTACTGTGGATGTTCCCGAATACAATCAATAATGCTCAACTTTATGTTCCGGTTTACTTGCGTGCTGGGGGAAATGTATAAAGCAGCACTCATTTTACCGATTGCACGTTGCAGATTTAATTTGAGTCAGGGGTACCGAGTCACTCTGGCAGGGGCGGATCCAGCAAATATTCAGGGGGAGGGGTGGTCATCAATTGTAGTGGTGCCCCTACCTATACCCTAATCTGAAAACTCAACGGATTTGGTCCACTATATTTTGAGGGTGCCCAGGTATTTCAGCATTTTTTTATATTGACAACGTTGGCTTCCGGTTTCGGTATTTTTGTATTTGAAATATCAGTCGTACTATCATTTAAAGTGCCGCGGATGGTGCTAAAATATATTATTTGTACAGTCAAGGGCGGCCCCAGACGGCTGACGAAGAATTGATCAAGAGGGAAGTCGGGGTTCGTGACCAGGGGGGGGATGGAAGACGTTTTTTATGAGCAGTAAATGCATGCGATAAACTTGTATTGCGCCGCGAAACGGTGCCAAAATTTGAGGTTTTGATCGGGTTGGAGAACTAATTTTGCTATTGGAACCAGCATGCAGGGTCAAAACGAGGAAATGTTTGGAGCAAAAGGTGGTGTCAAAAGACATGTTGCCCCCCCCCCCCCATTTAAGGCCAAAGGTGGGGCCATGACCCCCATATCCTCTCCCCCTGCGGCCGCCAGTGTGTTACAGTCTATATTCGACCCTTTTGTACTGGAAAAGACCACTGATTGATTTGCGCGGAATTGTTTGCTTTATTTTGTTTTTGTCTGGATAACTAGGCCCTAACAAATCGAAAGGTTCTATCATCTATATGTATCAGCCCAAGGAGCCCTCAGGGCCCATCGAGTCCGATACGTTGTTGCCTCTGGTGTAAGGCACGTTGGTGCCCCTTCATAGCCCAAGGGACGGGAGGCATGAAGGGACATTTTTTTTTGCATAATTTAGCCATTTTAATTAAGCATCATTTCGCGATTTTTGTTCTCTCCCAGCGACCAATGCTTGTGATTTCATGGCGGCACCAGACCATTGTTTTCCCTCCTGGATTCAAGGAGGCACAATGTCCCGGTGTCTCCCCTCGCCCCACAGTGCCGCCTACCGTCATGATAGTGCCCCTGATACACCCCTGGTGTGGTGCCCTTGGTTGCGGCGCAGATTTTTTGCTCTATTTTGGTGGTGCCCCTGGTGCCCCGGCGCGGTGGTTCCCCCATCGCACAAGGGAGGGTCATGACCCCCGTGACCCCCCTGGATCCGCCACTGCACTCTGGTCGCCAATAGGAGGTAACCCCTGCCTCAGAGAACCACTGTTCTATCTGGGTGTTCCCGGCACGGCGGTGCGGCAGCGGGGTCGGGTCGGGTTGTTCTCCCCACACACTCCCACCACAGGGCACCGCACTGCCGCCCCGGCAACACACTCCCACCACAGGGCACCGCACTGCCGCAGCCGGCTGCCGCCCCGGCAGCCGGGGATACAACGCTGCTAGCGGGCCGACAATCGTGAGACAACGGGACGGCGATCCACTGGTGCCAACCGCCCGGCAGGCAGTGCAGAGCGGCAATACAAACCAACAGTGGTAACCGGCAGGCAGTAACAGGATCGGCGATCAATGTCCACTGGTGCCAACCGCCCGGCAGGCAGTGCAGAGCGGCAATAAAAACCAACAGTGGTAACCGTCAGCAGTAACAGGATCGGCGATCAATGTCCACTGGTGCCAACCGCCCCGCAGGCAGTGCAGAGCGGCAATACAAACCAACAGTGGTAACCGTCAGGCAGTAACAGGATCGGCGATCAATGTCCACTGGTGCCGACCGCCCGGCAGGCAGTGCAGAGCGGCAATAAAAACCAACAGTGGTAACCGGCAGGCTAGTCTAGACCGGCAGTTGAGACCAGAGTACTTCTATCAATGAGTAGGTTCAAGTTTGGCGACTACCATGGCTACGCCACGCCTGGTTCAAACTAGCATAAACTAACTGTTACCATATACTATTTCTGGTATGTTTTTTGGAATAGTTTTTATTTTCTTCTAGAATTTCAACTATATAGGATATGGTAATCACATCGGAAAATATCTGAATAGAAAACGAAATATATTTAATACAATTTTGTGTGTATTCAAATGAAAATAATATTTAAAGTTCATTGGTACATCAATTTTATTGAAAAAAATACCTATAAACACCATGTTAGCGATATATCACAATTAGTCAGCTGTACAGAGTTTGCATTTAGGCCGGATATTATGAAGCACCAGGCCGCCGCCGGGCCGGCCAGCCAGCGGCCGGCCCCGCGGCGGTACAGTCTCTGGCAAGGCGTCGCAGCGGTTCTCACCACCTTGCGGTCGGCGCGGCTGCAGCGGTGTACAGCCCCTGACAGCGGACCCCCTCCGGCGCGCCGTGTGGGCGGAACATGCCTCCACTCGACCGAGAATTGTGGACGATTGGAGTGTCTCAGGTGAAATCGGAGGCCATTCCAGGAATCTTGAAGAAACGAGCTTCCCATTGAGCATAAATACTTGTATCCATCTCTCAATAACAAATTAAAGGGGGTAACTACCAAGCCTCTTTGCATTTTAACACTGTGGAGCGGGATTCGACTGCCATGGTGATGTCACGGCTACCAAACAACTTGCGCCCCCCCCCCCCCGGTTGAGACCGGCAGTTGAGACCGGCAGTGCAGCCCTCCCAGGAGCGGATCCAAGAGGATTGTCTGGGCCTACCAAGGAGAATTAAAATCGGCCGAAAACTGGAACATTTCCCGATAAAAAGGAAATCCAAGCGGCTTTACCAAAGAAAGTTTGTTTTAAAACGGTTATTTATGCACAAGAGGAATCCGACGAGTTTGTGGATGTATGTCGGCCCTGTCCCTGAGGGTATTTGCGCATCCCGGATGCAGAAATTCCCGGATAAAAAAGTTGGTTTGGGGCGCAAACCAGCCTTTTGGGTCGTTCTGGATCCGCCAGTGAGCTCGACCCCGACACAAAGCGTGGGTGAGTCCCTCCTCGGACCGGCGGATCCACCAGTGAGCTCGACCCCGACACAAAGCGTGGGTGAGTCCCTCCTCGGACCGGAGGATCCGCCAGTGAGCTCGACCCCGACACAAAGCGTGGGTGAGTCCCTCCTCGGACCGGAGGATCCGCCAGTGAGCTCGACCCCGACACAAAGCGTGGGTGAGTCCCTCCTCGGACCGGAGGATCCGCCAGTGAGCTCGACCCCGACACAAAGCGTGGGTGAGTCCCTCCTCGGACCGGAGGATCCGCCAGTGAGCTCGACCCCGACACAAAGCGTGGGTGAGTCCCTCCTCGGACCGGAGGATCCGCCAGTGAGCTCGACCCCGACACAAAGCGTGGGTGAGTCCCTCCTCGGACCGGAGGATCCGCCAGTGAGCTCGACCCCGACACAAAGCGTGGGTGAGTCCCTCCTCGGACCGGAGGATCCGCCAGTGAGCTCGACCCCGACACAAAGCGTGGGTGAGTTGGTCGCGTTGGAAGTTCGTCTACTCCCATGCAAACAAACGACAGCTGGTAATGCCGGTCACGAGGTAGAGCCGGTCAAGACAGAGAGGGAGAGGCTCACGGGACGGGGCGGGGCGACGCTCGCGCGGCATGCAGCGCTCCTGTCCCGAGCCACCCTCGTCAGTCGCGCGGAACGCTCACTACAGCTCGCCTTACGAAGTTGTTTTAGTGAGGCTGGGGAGCGGTCTAATTTTAGCCTCCTGCCGACGGCCTGTCGGTCACGGTGAAGGCTGACTGTGCTGGCGACGGTCACGGTGAAGGCTGACTGTGCTGGCGACGGTCAGGGCGAAGGCTGACTGTGCTGGCGACGGTCACGGTGAAGGCTGACTGTGCTGGCGACGGTCACGGTGAAGGCTGACTGCTGGCGACGGTCAGGGCGAAGGCTGACTGTGCTGGCGACGGTCACGGTGAAGGCTGACTGTGCTGGGGACGGTCACGGTGAAGGCTGACTGTGCTGGGGACGGTCACGGTGAAGGCTGACTGTGCTGGGGACGGTCACGGTGAAGGCTGACTGTGCTGGGGACGGTCACGGTGAAGGCTGACTGTGCTGGCGACGGTCACGGTGAAGGCTGACTGTGCTGGCGACGGTCACGGTGAAGGCTGACTGTGCTGGCGACGGTCACGGCGAAGGCTGACTGTGCTGGCGACGGTCACGGTGAAGGCTGACTGTGCTGGCGACGGTCAGGGCGAAGGCTGTCTGTGCTGGGGACGGTCACGGTGAAGGCTGACTGTGCTGGCGACGGTCACGGTGAAGGCTGACTGTGCTGGGGACGGTCACGGTGAAGGCTGACTGTGCTGGGGCCGGTCAGGGCGAAGGCTTGCCATTTTTATACTGTGGCATCGGTCACGCCTGGAAATAAAAGCACAAAATGGCCTTGACCGTTGTTGAAGGCGGGGGCGGGGGCTCTACTAGATACCGGCAGAGGCAGTGTTGGCAGTTGGCAGTGTTGTGCTGGCAGAGACTGTCAGCTGATCTGACGCAGTGTTGTCAGTGCTGGCAGAGCCTGTCAGCTGATCTGACGCAGTGTTGTGCTGGCAGAGCCTGTCAGCTGATCTGACGCAGTGTTGTACTGGCAGAGCCTGTCAGCTGATCTGACGCAGTGTTGTCAGTGCTGGCAGAACCTGTCAGCTGATCTGACGCAGTGTTGTGCTGGCAGAGCCTGTCAGCTGATCTGACGCAGTGTTGTACTGGCAGAGCCTGTCAGCTGATCTGACGCAGTGTTGTCAGTGCTGGCAGAACCTGTTAGCTGATCTGACGCAGTGTTGTGCTGGCAGAGCCTGTCAGCTGATTTGACGCAGTGTTGTCAGTGCTGGCAGAACCTGTTAGCTGATCTGACGCAGTGTTGTCAGTGCTGGCAGAGCCTGTCAGCTGATCTGACGCAGTGTTGTGCTGGCAGAACCTGTTAGCTGATCTGACGCACCGATGGTGCGGGGGAATAGAGGGTCGAGAGGGTTTACCTTCCGGGAGCAGGGTGCCACGGGGCTGATGCCGCACTCGGTGGTTGTGATGCGATCGGTGAAGCTTGTGTCCGGCGCCGAGCCGGTAGGGCGCCTCCTGTCTGCGCCCTGTCAGTTCCCGCTCCACAGCCTCCAGCAGCCGCTCGTGTGCAGTCCGAGGCGCACCCGCAGCCAAACCTATCCGCACCAGCAGCACCACTAGCAAACTCGCCGGCTTCATCACTGCTCAGGACGAGGTCCGTGTCGCCCACACACCAAGCCGCTCCGCACAATACTGAGCGCTGCACAACGCTCCGGCACCACTGATCAACTGATTCCACCCGGCCGGCGGCGCAGCCAGCTCCACTGTATCATTACGTCGGCTGTGTCGCAGCTGCTCATTGGTCGGCACCGGGCCGCCCGGCTGTGACGCGTGCTGTGAGTGGCTGCTGAGAGAGGAATCCAGACAATGATTGGTTAGGCTAATTATCTGGCCGGTCGGGCCGATGACAAGCTGCGAGGCACCAGTCTGGCGGGCGGCGGCCCGTCCCCAGCCGAGCGGCGCGCCGACCGGTCGTCCCCAGCCGACTGGCGCCACTGTTTCCCCCACACAGTCGGCGGCCGCGGCTGCCGTTTTTGCTCCCGGTGTCAGCCTGAGCAAACACTCGGCTTCATAATTGATAGAAGTGGCCCACTCGCCATGTGGGAAGCTTTAGAATAAACGGGATTCCGCTCAGTCCAACAGAGTAAATTATTGGCCTAGGGAATAATTGATTGATAATAATTAAAGTTGAGCTGTCACTCTTGAGCCCACCACCGTCCAAGTGTCACATTTTGATTACCCTTGTGGGCTCCCGTAGGATGTAGCTTCGGGTGCTCTGGCAAGCGTGGGTAGCAGGTACCAGTGACGGCGGATCGTATTTTCGGCTGGAGGGGGGGGGGGGGGGAGAAACCATTATCAAAAGGTATTTTAACATAGTAACCAGACTTGTCAATGATTCAATGTGAATCGACTACTTTTGATTGAATCATTCTTATTTCAAATGAATGACTCATTAATCGATTCACCTCATGCGCAAACCTGTTGTGAGTCACTGATTGAATCATTCATACAGAGAAAATAGGATGATTGAATCATTCATTGCTCAAAGAATCATTCTTTTTTGGTCGAACAGCATAAACTGTCCACAAAATATGCTAGCGGCCCAGCATTCATATGTGCCCTGTGGACAACCAGGCAATTAATGGCCAATTATATGAGCTATGTCCTGAGCTGTAGCCTGTAATTCATCTATGCGTAAAGAAAGCGAGGCTTTGTGTCCAACTCCAGTGGGCACAAAGCCACTGTTCAATCAGCCCTAACTAGGTGAATACCTTGGAACTGGTAGGGTTAGGGGTAGGTACCTAAATACTTAGAAAAGGTAACTAACTCATACTTTGGTTCATAAAACACACAGTACACGCACACCTTCTTCACACGAAAAAATTATAAAAAGGTGCCCACCTTTTCCTAATTTATAGGCTATACCATATCAAAAACTAAATCATAAATAAACATTTGCATGACCTCCGCATGTCCCAAATATCACTGTCGCATCGGCGCCGTTTTATTCCACATCATGCTTTCTAAAAAATAATACCTAATGCAAAATCAAAATACATGTTTTATTCGCTTAAAAAAGTGAAACGTAAAGTCATTAATGCTTTTGGAACTTGGAATTTGCAATTATAATAAATATTATAAATATAATTTTATAATCAAAATAAACAACACGCGTGTCCAATTGGCTCACATTCACATTCGAAAAAACATTCGCAGACTATTTGGATTGGCTTCAAAATTGGTACACAGATAGATCACGACCTAGTGATCATTCTGGTAAAATCTTAGAGTCGCACATTCAAAATCAAAGGATTTAGAGCAGGTCATATGTTTAAGGTCAAACAGCAGACTATTCTGATGTGCATGAAAATTGGAACACAGGTAGAGCATGACCTCCCTATCACGCCCATACAATCTTAGAGTGGCACATTCAAAATCAAAGGAGTTAGACAAAGGAGTCGACACTTCCCTTTAATGTTGAGTGATTGAATCAAGATTGAATCATTCATTATGGTAATGCTGAGTGATTGAATCATGATTGAATCATTCATTATAGTAATGTTGAGTGATTGAATCATGATTGAATCATTCATTATGGTAATGTTGAGCGATTGAATCATGATTGAATCATTCATTATGAATCACTGTGAATCGACTCATGACAAATATGAATCATTGACAAGTCTGATAGTAACTAGGGTGACAATTGCCACCCTAGTCATGAAGAATGCCACCCCAGTGACGGCACTTTGCCACCCCAGTTAAAAAGATGCTGAAACGCCCCTCTCGGCGATAAAGTAGATGAGGCAGATGAGGCCGCCCCTTTGCATCAAAGAACGCCAATCCAAATGAAAATACCGTCCATTTCAGCGGGGGTGCAACCACCTATACGGACAGTACGGAATGTCCGTACCGTTTTTAACGGGAGCCGAAGGCTCCCCCCCCCCCGGACCATTTTTGTTTGCAAATAGCACCGCCAACAGGACAGGCACCAGTGGCGTACACAGTATACGGTCATTCAGGGCATGAGCTGGTCCTTTGGACCCGAGGTGTCCATGCAAAGCTGGCGCCCCTCCCGTCAGTGACGGCGTCCCTCCGGCCCGTAACGGCCCCCCTCCGGCCAGTGACGGCGCCCCTCCGGCTAGCGACGGCGCCCCTTCGACCAGTGACGGCGCCTCTCCGGCCAGTGAAGGCGCCCTCCGGCCAGTGACGGCGCCCCTCCGGCAAGTGACGGCGCCCTTCGACCAGTGACGGTGTCCTTCCGGCCAGTGAAGGCGCCCCTCCGGCCAGTGACAGGGCCCCTCCAACCAGTGACGGCGCCCCTCCGGCTAGTGACGGTGCCCCTCCGGCCACTGTCGGCGCCCCTCCGGCTAGTGACGCTCCGGCTAGTTTAATTTAGCATTTGCAAAATGCACCCAGGCTGGTGCAGCCGCTGATTGGCTGACAAGGCACTTTTTCAGCCAATCCCACTTTGTCAGCCAATCTGCTGCGGTATATAGCTCAATAATGACGTCATCAGCCCAAATTTAAAAACTTAATTTGTATAAAGTTAAGTGACTTTTCGAGTGAAAAAATATGTGGCGAGCTTGTCGGTGCGCTCGTTAGCGCACGCGTCGGGGGTCATTGCGTTTATGGAGCCATAAACGCAATGACGTCAGAGCAGCCCTACTCTCACGTATGGCAGTGATGGCAGTACGGCTGGCGTGCTGGGTCGGGGACCTGGGCCGAGTGGGTCACATCTGGCTGCCAGCCGCCGCCTGTCAATGCGATGACATGATTTAGCGAGTCAATGCGGACGACGGGGAGTCTGGCTGGGGCGGCGACACTGCGTGGACGTGGGTGTTTGTCCGAATACATCGGTTGTGTTTTCTGTGGAGTGTTACATTGCTACAAAATATCACCATCGTTTTCAGCAGCACAAATCAGCCCAAATTTGTCGACTACAACCAGCGTATATTTGGCAACTTTCAGAAAGATGAAACATTCCCTTTAAGTCTCTGCCAGAGGCTCTCCTTGGCGGTAATTGCTGGCACTGGCGGATATAGGGGGGAGGGGGCATCAGGGGCAAATGCCCCCCCCCCCACACAGTAATCTAGGAGGGGCATTCAATACAAGTACGGATACGCGATTTACGCGATTTAGCGATTCATACGCGATTTAGCGACCACAGAGCGGTACTAGCTTTCGTTTTGTAATACGGGAAACGGCCTACCATGTGGACGTTCCTACATATATGGGCACAAATTACCAGGCATAATGTCCATCGGTGGAACCAACATGTCATAAGTGCTTGTGAGATCTTCCCGAATGCATTTAAACTTAATTTGGTTCAATCAGAATTGATAACCTAACTCTCCTATTGCCAAAAAAGATGTTTTAGTAAATTAAACACAAGATCGGAAGCTTTCGGCTTGCGCCTTCATCAGCCATTATTTGTATTTCTTGTCTTCAACATTTAACAAAAAACATCCGAATTCAAATATACAGGAACATGCATTTGGGCACACGCGTACTTCCGGTAAAATAGGTTACACATTCACATGCTATTACATGACAATGAATACTTGTTTTCCCCTATCACATGGACTGTAAGCTGATACATATACAAATAATAAAATTAACGTACCGATATACAGCATAACCACCT
>JAXIVJ010010317.1:0-42500 GCA_036785665.1 Chirona hameri
CCTGATGTGGCCTGACCTTGACCTTATATGGTGCAAGATTGTGAAAATGACTGCTACTATCGAATTATAGGTGTAAAATAACCCATACAACATGCGTCGCATGGCTTTCGTAGACCTGTGACCTTGTGTGACCTGACCTTGACCTTGACCTTTGCTTATAATTTCACTTTTGCTTATGAGGGATGTGTATTATACCTTTAAGAGGATTTTGTGCGATTATAGTCGTAATCTAAGGCATTGGATGGAAAGTATGGCCCAAAAACTAAAATATCTCAATTTTACCATTGACCTGACCGCGACCTAACATGTGACCTTATTTTGAAAGTGTCGTGTATGCGTTGGATGTGCCTCATTGAGAGCTTTCGATTTTCGCCTTGTGCGTCTCTGCAGTTATTGGTTCGTAAGATAACCAGGGGGAGGCGAACCCCCCCCCCCCCCAGCCAATGCCGGGTTAACCCTCGCCCTACGGGGGGGCTGCTAGTCCCCCTTGAGGTTTTTCTTTAATAACATTTTACATATTCGGCGCATCTTGCTGAAATTTTCGGTAGCTGTGGTTACAACAATTATACGTAAGCTGGACAAATTTAATTGAAATTGGTTAAGCAGTTTGGGAGATAATCATGTTTTGATGACGTCATGTTGGTGGAAAAACGACAAATATCTAGTTAAAAATTGTAGAAAACAGAGTTTTGAAGGAAATTGCGAACACAACTCACCAAAGATACAAAATGGCATTATCTTTAAAATGGCAATCTCGGATTTGCAAAATGTTGGGTCTTTGACAAAATAAAACAAAAACTGTTTGTTTTTTAATCCCCACAAAATCAAAGTTTTCGAAGATGTTAGAAAAACCGGAATATATGTGAGAGAACTGAGTATGAACAATACCCATGCCAAATTTCAAACCAATATCTTCATTTTTGACTGAGTGATGGCTCCCTAAGTGTAAGGAACTCATGACGTAATTTTTTTTATAACTTTTTTGACTTTTTTTGAAAAGATACGAACAAATAATTACCTTTTCTGTATTTCTGAGCCAAAACTGGTCTTGGAACATGCCTCTTTATTTACATTTATCAATTTCTAATTTTGAGGTTTTCTGAAGAGCAAATTCGCTGTTCTGGACGTGGTAAATCCGAGGTCATTCACTTGACCTGGAAGGTCACCCGTTGACTTGAAACCTAAAAATCGCATAATGTTAGATTCCTCTCATGACGGGCAACATGCTGGTTCTTACCGCATGGAAGTTAACAGGGGGGGCTGTCACCCCCCACGTATGGCGAAGGTGAAAAAAGCTCCCGTTGGGCGAGGGTTAAGCTTCAAGCAGTTTTCGCAAGATCAACGCCACGGATTCACCTCTCCATCCTGCTTTAAATAAAAAAAACTTCGTTAAACCAACTTCGATAAACAAATGTCATCTATGTACTGTTTTTCCCTTTAAAAAAAAAATCCGCTTTACTGTGTCAAGTTTTCGCCGTTGTTTCCCCCACTGGCTCGCAACACCCCGTTGTCTGCGCCCCGGTGGCGGCCGGAGCGGGGCAGTCGGTAACCGTGCGGGCCAAATTCGGGTCATCAGAGCATAGTACTGCTGAACTGCCGGACCTGTCCGACGGTCACGTGATCGCTGGATTGGTCGGCCGATACTCTGTGTTTGTGGCCGCTTGTGGGCGCGGAGTGCCGAACCGGCCCCACTCCCTCTGTTCCGTACGGAGGGCGGATTAGGGAGGAGTGCCGAACCGGCCCCACTCCCTCTGTTCCGTACGGAGGGCGGATTAGAGAGGAGTGCCGAACCGGCCCCACTCCCTCTGTTCCGTACGGAGGACGGATTAGGGAGGAGTGCCGAACCGGCCCCACTCCCTCTGTTCCGTACGGAGGGCGGATTAGGGAGGAGTGCCGAACCGGCCCCACTCCCTCTGTTCCGTACGGAGGACGGATTAGGGAGGAGTGCCGAACCGGCCCCACTCCCTCTGTTCCGTACGGAGGGCGGATTAGGGAGGAGTGCCGAACCGGCCCCACTCCCTCTGTTCCGTACGGAGGACGGATTAGGGAGGAGTGCCGAACCGGCCCCACTCCCTCTGTTCCGTACGGAGGACGGATTAGGGAGGAGTGCCGAACCGGCCCCACTCCCTCTGTTCCGTACGGAGGACGGATTAGGGAGGAGTGCCGAACCGGCCCCACTCCCTCTGTTCCGTACGGAGGACGGATTAGGGAGGAGTGCCGAACCGGCCCCACTCCCTCTGTTCCGTACGGAGGGCGGATTAGGGAGGGGTGCCGAACCGGCCCCACTCCCTCTGTTCTGTACGGAGGACGGATTAGGGAGGAGTGCCGAACCGGCCCCACTCCCTCTGTTCCGTACGGAGGACGGATTAGGGAGGAGTGCCGAACCGGCCCCACTCCCTCTGTTCTGTACGGAGGGTCGATTAGGGAGGAGTGCCGAACCGGCCCCACTCCCTGTTTTCCGTACGGAGGACGGATTAGGGAGGAGTGCCGAACCGGCCCCACTCCCTCTGTTCTGTACGGAGGGCGGATTAGGGAGGGGTGCCGAACCGGCCCCACTCCCTCTGTTCTGTACGGAGGACGGATTAGGGAGGAGTGCCGAACCGGCCCCACTCCCTCTTTTCCGTACGGAGGACGGATTAGGGAGGAGTGCCGAACCGGCCCCACTCCCTCTGTTCCGTACGGAGGGCGTATTAGGGAGGAGTGCCGAACCGGCCCCACTCCCTCTGTTCCGTACGGAGGACGGATTAGGGAGGAGTGCCGAACCGGCCCCACTCCCTCTGTTCTGTACGGAGGACGGATTAGGGAGGAGTGGCGAACCGGCCCCACTCCCTCTGTTCTGTACGGAGGACGGATTAGGGAGGAGCGCCGAACCGGCCCCACTCCCTCTGTTCTGTACGGAGGACGGATTAGGGAGGAGTGCCGAACCGGCCCCACTCCCTCTGTTCTGTACGGAGGACGGATTAGGGAGGAGTGCCGAACCGGCCCCACTCCCTCTGTTCTGTACGGAGGGTCGATTAGGGAGGAGTGCCGAACCGGCCTCACTCCCTCTGTTCCGTACGGAGGACGGATTAGGGAGGAGTGCCGAACCGGCCCCACTCCCTCTGTTCTGTACGGAGGACGGATTAGGGAGGAGTGCCGAACCGGCCCCACTCCCTCTGTTCCGTACGGAGGGCGGATTAGGGAGGAGTGCCGAACCGGCCCCACTCCCTCTGTTCTGTACGGAGGACGGATTAGGGAGGAGTGCCGAACTGGCCCCACTCCCTCTGTTCTGTACGGAGGGCGGATTAGGGAGGAGTGCCGAACCGGCCCCACTCCCTCTGCCCTGTACGGATGACGGATTAGGGAGGAGTACCGAACCGGCCCCACTCCCTCTGTTCTGTACGGAGGACGGATTAGGGAGGAGTGCCGAACCGGCCCCACTCCCTCTGTTCTGTACGGAGGGTCGATTAGGGAGAGTGCCGAACCGGCCCCACTCCCTCTGTTCTGTACGGAGGACGGATTAGGGAGGAGTGCCGAACCGGCCCCACTCCCTCTGTTCCGTACGGAGGACGGATTAGGGAGGAGTGCCGAACCGGCCCCACTCCCTCTGTTCTGTACGGAGGGCGGATTAGGGAGGAGTGCCGAACCGGCCCCACTCCATCTGTTCTGTACGGAGGACGGATTAGGGAGGAGTGCCGAACCGGCCCCACTCCCTCTGTTCTGTACGGAGGACGGATTAGGGAGGAGTGCCGAACCGGCCCCACTCCCTCTGTTCTGTACGGAGGGTGGATTAGGGAGGAGTGCCGAACCGGCCCCACTCCCTCTGTTCTGCACGGAGGACGGATTAGGGAGGAGTGCCGAACCGGCCCCACTCCCTCTGTTCCATACGGAGGACGGATTAGGGAGGAGTGCCGAACCGGCCCCACTCCCTCTGTTCTGTACGGAGGGTCGATTAGGGAGGAGTGCCGAACCGGCCCCACTCCCTCTGTTCTGTACGGAGGGTGGATTAGGGAGGAGTGCCGAACCGGCCCCACTCCCTCTGTTCTGTACGGAGGACGGATTAGGGAGGAGTGCCGAACCGGCCCCACTCCCTCTGTTCCGTACGGAGGACGGATTAGGGAGGAGTGCCGAACCGGCCCCACTCCCTCTGTTCTGTACGGAGGGCGGATTAGGGAGGAGTGCCGAACCGGCCCCACTCCCTCTGTTCTGTACGGAGGGCGGATTAGGGAGGAGTGCCGAGCCGGCCCCACTCCCTCTGTTCTGTACGGAGGGCGGATTAGGGAGGAGTGCCGAATCGGCCCCACTCCCTCTGTTCTGTACGGAGGGCGGATTAGGGAGGAGTGCCGAACCGGCCCCACTCCCTCTGTTCTGTACGGAGGGCGGATTAGGGAGGAGTGCCGAACCGGCACCACTCCCTCTGTTCTGTACGGAGGGCGGATTAGGGAGGAGTGCCGAACCGGCCCCACTCCCTCTGTTCTGTACGGAGGGCGGATTAGGGAGTAGTGCCGAACCGGCCCCACTCCCTCTGTTCCGTACGGAGGACGGATTAGGGAGGAGTGCCGAACCGGCCCCACTCCCTCTGTTCCGTACGGAGGACGGATTAGGGAGGAGTGCCGAACCGGCCCCACTCCCTCTGTTCCGTACGGAGGACGGATTAGGGAGGAGTGCCGAACCGGCCCCACTCCCTCTGTTTCGTATGGAGGGCGGATTAGGAAGGAGTGCCGAACCGGCCCCACTCCCTCTGTTCCGTACGGAGGGCGGATTAGGGAGGAGTGCCGAACCGGCCCCACTCCCTCTGTTCCGTACGGAGGGCGGATTAGGGAGGAGTGCCGAACCGGCCCCACTCCCTCTGTTCCGTACGGAGGGTGGATTAGGGAGGAGTGTCGAACCGGCCCCACTCCCTCTGTTCTGTACGGAGGGCGGATTAGGGAGGACTGGAGACTGCGGAACCGGCGGAACCGTTCCCATGTCCTCCTGTACCGAGGACGGATTGGGAGGGACTGTCGAACCAGCCCTGTTCCCCATGCTCCGAGGACTACGGAATACCTACCAGGGACGACTACAGAACGGGAAATGGCCATTCCTCCGTTTCAGGTCGCATGCAAATATTGTGTCTCAGCAGCAGATAAATGACAAACTCGACATTTTGTATGATCATAATTGATGCCAAAAGGTCTCAACTCCTACACAATGCCTTTACATATTTCAAATGACCGAAATGACGTGGCATGACTGGCACAACACAATCGTGAGGGCGGCAGGCCACAGCCATGTATAGTGTGTACGCGGCAGGCCACAGCCATGTATAGTGTGTACGCGGCAGGCCACAGCCATGTATAGTGTGTACGCGGCAGGCCACAGCCATGTATAGTGTGTACGCGGCAGGCCACAGCCATGTATAGTGTGTACGCGGCAGGCCACAGCCATGTATAGTGTGTACGCGGCAGGCCACAGCCATGTATAGTGTGTACGCGGCAGGCCACAGCCATGTATAGTGTGTACGCGGCAGGCCACAGCCATGTATAGTGTGTACGCGGCAGGCCACAGCCATGTATGGTGTGTACGCGGCAGGCCACAGCCATGTATGGTGTGTACGCGGCAGGCCACAGCCATGTATAGTGTGTACGCGGCAGGCCACAGCCATGTATAGTGTGTACGCGGCAGGCCACAGCCATGTATAGTGTGTACGCGGCAGGCCACAGCCATGTATAGTGTGTACGCGGCAGGCCACAGCCATGTATGGTGTGTACGCGGCAGGCCACAGCCATGTATGGTGTGTACGCGGCAGGCCACAGCCATGTATAGTGTGTACGCGGCAGGCCACAGCCATGTATAGTGTGTATGCGGCAGGCCACAGCCATGTATAGTGTGTACGCGGCAGGCCACAGCCATGTATAGTGTGTACGCGGCAGGCCACAGCCATGTATAGTGTGTACGCGGCAGGCCACAGCCATGTATGGTGTGTACGCGGCAGGCCACAGCCATGTATGGTGTGTACGCGGCAGGCCACAGCCATGTATAGTGTGTACGCGGCAGGCCACAGCCATGTATAGTGTGTACGCGGCAGGCCACAGCCATGTATAGTGTGTACGCGGCAGGCCACAGCCATGTATAGTGTGTACGCGGCAGGCCACAGCCATGTATAGTGTGTACGCGGCAGGCCACAGCCATGTATACTGTGCACTGTATACACTAGACATTGTGTGACGCGGAACTGCGTCGTTCCTGGTCGGACACTGTCATTACGCTGCAGTGACGCTGTGCGGCGCCAAACGGCCTCCATTTGAGAGAGTCTGAGCCCAGATAAGCCTGCTGGTTGTCACACGAGCCCCGTCGGTTCAGTTGCCGTGGTAAGTCAGTTGCTGCTGACATGCTGTTCGGTCCGGGGTCGACGAAATGGACGGTTATCGGTATTGACCGTGGCGGCGGCGGCGGCGGCGGCGGCGGCGGCCGTGAGTACTGGCCCAGTCTGCACCGCTACCGCCTCAGTCCCTCAGCCCACCGCTCTATCGGCTTCCTCCGTCTCAGTCCATCCACCGCTACCGCCTCAGTCCCTCAGCCCACCGCTCTATCGGCTTCCTCCGTCTCAGTCCATCCACCGCTACCGCCTCAGTCCCTCAGCCCACCGCTCTATCGGCTTCCTCCGTCTCAGTCCATCCACCGCTACCGCCTCAGTCCCTCAGCCCACCGCTCTATCGGCTTCCTCCGTCTCAGTCCATCCACCGCTACCGCCTCAGTCCCTCAGCCCACCGCTCTATCGGCTTCCTCCGTCTCAGTCCATCCACCGCTACCGCCTCAGTCCCTCAGCCCACCGCTCTATCGGCTTCCTCCGTCTCAGTCCATCCACCGCAGTCCATCCATGGGAGAGATTCGATGGCATGTTGGAGGAGCGTGATATGGCCATGATTCGCAAACTGATATTGCCTGACGCGCCGCCGGCGCTGGCTCATCTCGTCCAGCGTCGCTCGGATGTGACCATAAGGCGTACTCGTGGCAATTGTGGAGATCAGTTAGAGCTGCCAAAAATTAGAACGGAACGCGCCAGACGCAGTTTTCCGTTTAGAGCTGTCTCCTCATGGAACAGCAGAGACCACGCGAAGGATGACAGAAGTTGAGAGTGACCATCTGCGATGTTTTTTGTACTGCAGGTGTCTATTCTAGTATTTTAATCGCTGTTATTGTATACCTTTAATGAAAGGACTTCACATACTGTATTTAGTTAGGTATTTTACTGCCTGTATATGACATAATGACGAGAGGGCTGAAAAGCCATCATTTATGGAGACCTTAATACACTTGACTTGACTTGACTTGACCGCTACCGCCTCAGTCCCTCAGCCCACCGCTCTATCGGCTTCCTCCGTCTCAGTCCATCCACCGCTACCGTCAGTCCACCTGCCAGTCTGTCAGTCCGCCGGTCCACCAGTCCACCTGTCCACCTGCCAGTATGTCAGTCCATCTGCCAGTCTGTCAGTCCATCTGCCAGTCTGTCAGTCCGCCGGTCCACCTGTCCACCTGTCCACCTGTCCACCTGTCCACCTGTCCACCTGTCCACCTGTCCACCTGTACACCTGTCCACCTGTCCACCTGTCCACCTGTCCACCTGTCAGTGTGTCACTCAGTCCCGTCAGCCGGCTGAGTGTCTGCTGAGTGTCTGCTGAGTGTCTGCTGAGTGTCCGACTGAGTGTCTGCTGAGTGTCCGGCTGAGTGTCTGCTGAGTGTCTGCTGAGTGTCTGCTGAGTGTCTGCTGAGTGTCTGCTGAGTGTCTGCTGAGTGTCCGGCTGAGTGTCCGGCTGAGTGTCTGCTGAGTGTCTGCTGAGTGTCTGCTGAGTGTCCGGCTGAGTGTCTGCTGAGTGTATGCTGAGTGTCTGCTGAGTGTCTGCTGAGTGTCTGCTGAGTGTCTGCTGAGTGTCCGGCTGAGTGTCCGGCTGAGTGTCTGCTGAGTGTCTGCTGAGTGTCTGCTGAGTGTCCGGCTGAGTGTCCGGCTGAGTGTCTGCTGAGTGTCTGCTGAGTGTCTGCTGAGTGTCTGCTGAGTGTCTGCTGAGCGTCCGGCTGAGTGTCCGGCTGAGTGTCTGCTGAGTGTCTGCTGAGTGTCTGCTGAGTGTCTGCTGAGTGTCCGGCTGAGTGTCTGCTGAGTGTCCGGCTGAGTGTCTGCTGAGTGTCTGCTGAGTGTCTGCTGAGTGTCCGGCTGAGTGCCTGCTGAGTGTCCGGCTGAGTGTCTGCTGAGTGTCTGCTGAGTGTCAGCCGACTGAGTGTCTGCTGAGTGTCCGGCTGAGTGTCTGCTGAGTGTCTGCTGAGTGTCTGCACGTCTGCACCTCACATCACTGCCCCCTCCCCCATACCGAGTTAGCATGGTTGATGGCTGTCAGAGATTCGGTCGCAGTGGGCGGATTCTGGCCGCTCTCCGGTCGGTCTCGGCGCGCAGTGGGCGGATTCTGGCCGCTCTCTGGTCGGTCTCGGCGCGCAGTGTGCGGATTCTGGCCGCTCTCTGGTCGGTCTCGGCGCGCAGTGTGCGGATTCTGGCCGCTCTCCGGTCGGTCTCGGCGCGCAGTGGGCGGATTCTGGCCGCTCTCTGGTCGGTCTCGGCGCGCAGTGTGCGGATTCTGGCCGCTCTCTGGTCGGTCTCGGCGCGCAGTGGGCGGATTCTGGCCGCTCTCTGGTCGGTCTCGGCGCGCAGTGGGCGGATTCTGGCCGCTCTCCGGTCGGTCTCGGCGCGCAGTGTGCGTATTCTGGCCGCTCTCCGGTCGGTCTCGGCGCGCAGTGTGCGTATTCTGGCCGCTCTCCGGTCGGTCTCGGCGCGCAGTGGGCGGATTCTGGCCGCTCTCCGGTCGGTCTCGGCGCGCAGTGGGCGGATTCTGGCCGCTCTCCGGTCGGTCTCGGCGCGCAGTGGGCGGATTCTGGCCGCTCTCCGGTCGGTCTCGGTGCGCAGTGGGCGGATTCTGGCCGCTCTCCGGTCGGTCTCGACGCGCAGTGGGCGGATTCTGGCCGCTCTCCGGTCGGTCTCGGCGCGCAGTGAGCGGATTCTGGCCGCTCTCCGGTCGGTCTCGGCGCGCAGTGGGCGGATTCTGGCCGCGTTCCGGTCGGTCCCGGCGCGCAGTGGGCGGATTCTGGCCGCTCTCCGGTCGGTCTCGGCGCGCAGTGGGCGGATTCTGGCCGCTCTCCGGCCGGTCTCGGCGCGCAGTGAAGGGTAAGATCAATGGCTGACAGCTCGGGGGGAGGGGGGGGGGGTCCGCCAGACCAGACACTTCCGTGTCAGGGGAGGATGGTTTGCGCCTGCAGTGCAGGCTGCTGCCAAGGTCGGATCGACGGCTAATAGTGGTGTATTACCCGCGGGATGCTGACAGGGAAACGTCCAATGTGCAGACGATAGGGTCGTCGAGGCTCGATTGTTCTGCGTGCGACAAGGAGCGTCCGTATTGCTTTCCCTGGCTCTTGGCTGAGCGGTTTTCTGACTTCTTCTGCTGATTTTCCCCATTTTCTATGATTTTTGTCTACGAAGCGGTCTCCTGACTTCTGCCGATTTGTTGGATTTGTAAATGTATTTAGTTCGCGAGCTTTTAATTGTTTGAACGGGTTTCTGGGATTAGAGCCTAGCACTAAGCACAGTTTGTTTCTTTGACTCACACTCCTACCAGCTGATATCGCTAGACTATTCCCTAGTCGTGATATCTCTTGGCTGGTCTCCGTCTAAATTGTCTCCTGGTCTCCGCTCGCTCGGCATCGACAATGTCATTTGCAAGACACTGGGTCACGTGATCATCTCACCTCTGGGCTCGTCCGTTATTTGTAACCCGGAGGCGATGGTTTAATGTCCGCTTTGGGCGACGGGACCACCACCCTGTGCCCGCCTCGATGAAGATAAATCGGCCCTCAGTGTTGGGCCTAGCAGCCATATACGCAGAGCAGCGACACAGAGCGACGACACAGCGCGGCGACACAGCGCGGCGACACAGAGCAGCGACACAGAGTGGCGACACAGAGCGGCGACACAGCGCGGCGATACAGAGCGGCGACACAGAGCGGCGACACAGAGTGGCGATACAGAGCGGCGACACAGAGTGGCGACACAGAGCGGCGACACAGCGCGGCGACACAGAGCAGCGACACAGAGTGGCGGCACAGAGCGGAGATACAGCGCGGCGACACAGAGCGGCGACACATAGCGGCGACACAGAGCAGCGACACAGAGTGGCGACACAGAGCGGCGACACAGCGCGGCAACACAGAGCGGCGACACAGCGCGGCGACACAGAGTCACACACGTCTGACCTATGAGCCAAGGCCGGCACGTCTGACCTGTGAGCCAAGGCCGGCCCAGCTGGTCTGTGAGCCAAGGCCGGCCCGGGTGACATGTGAGCCAAGGCCGGCCCAGCTGACCTGTGAGCCAAGGCCGGCCCAGCTGACCTGTGAGCCAAGACCGGCCCGTCTGACCTGTGAGCCAAGGCCAGCCCGGCTGACCTGTGAGCCAAGACCGGCCCAGCTGACCTGTGAGCCAAGGCCGGCCCGGCGATGGGGCGTGGGTCTCAGTCGGTGCTGTGAACTATGAGTCGGCTTGGTGGCGGGTCATCTCTCGAGAAGACAGAAGTGAGATTGGCTGCTAGAATGGCCCGCCGAGGACCGGACTGCCGTGATGTCCTGCCCCGCCTGCAGTCCGCCGAGGACCGGACTGCCGTGATGTCCTGCCCCGCCTGCAGTCCGCTCGGTCCGATGTGCAGTACGGGACGGTCGGCCGAGGAGAGCAGACTGGTGTTGCAGTGCGGTACACGGAAATCATGACATTTTCCCACACAAATGGAGTTAGCACTTAACATTGGAGAGGAGACAAACTAATATGTAAATCCATTCACATTAACCATTTGAATATTTCCAAGTTATTTCAATTTGAAAACGCATAAGCGTTCCACGCTGAAAACAACGGTATCGGAAAATACTTGGCACATTTTTTGGTACTTAAATGATTTTCCTGCTCATTATTAATGTATAATTATCAATAATTCCTCAATAACTCTAAAATGTGCCTTCTCTAACGTTACTCAACCATATTTGTTTTCTTCAATTCATAAAAAGTGTTTGAAAATTGCTCTTCACTTTGGTATTTCGTAAAAACAATATATTTTTTGACGTCCCCCATTCCGGGTGCAAATGCCGTTCGTTTGCAGCATTTTAATATACTAACGCAATTTTTGGTTAATATGTTAATATCACTGAATTGTTTTGCTAACATGGGTCTAGCTGAGCTTAAATATCATTTCATCACTCAATTTTAAGCGTACGAAATTTGCTATTCACTTTGGTCGTCCATACACTTGGTATTTCGTAGAAACATTCTAAGTTATTGTCACTTTTCAACATTAACAAATTGAAAGAAAAGCGCCAGATATGTCGCGCTGCTAAATAGTGAAGGAGAATAACGACCATAAACCCCGAAAGAAGTATATGTACCTGTTTTTGTAATTTCCTAAAATTTAATTTTCGAAATAGAAAAAGTTGTTATTTCGCTTTTAAATAATTGAGACTCGATCGATTTAATACCTTAAACGTGGCACAAGATAATGCAGAAGAATTAATAAAAAGGTCAATATTTACCTTCCAACTTGCCGCATATTTGCGATCTGGGAGATCTAGTCGCTTAGGATGTTTCCGCTAGCAGATGCACTTCTTACCTACTTTCTATGCGCACAGAGGAAAGCGCAGTCTAAGACTTTACCCAGGAGGAAACGGAACACATTGTCGCTAGCTGCATACTATTTGAGCCTCGGTATCATTTGTGGTGGCAGTGAATACACACGCATTGCAAGAACATGACGCAGAATGCTTTGTTTTGTGGGTGGCATTTCACTCTTGCCACATCTCTTATCGCCGGTAGAGTCTTGGGTGACAGTGCTTGCGTTTCGATAACATACCTCACTCCTACCGCATACTGTCGAGTGGGATAACAGGTGGGCAAATACACGACACAGCCGTGATAAACGGACGTGGCTGATTGCTGGTGCTCCGGCGGCTCATCAGACACAGTGTGCACGCCTGGTGAATCAGTTGCGCAAATGAATCAGGGCCGTCATAACTTACAGAGGTAAATTATGACGGCCAGAGAGATTCAAGATAACTGAGCTCATATAGTTGTCCGACTTTAAACCAGAATACACGGACGAGTTAATTAAAGCAAAATATTGTATTCTACAACTGTCAGAACAAGTGCGCGATAAGATATGGAGCCAAAATTTGACATTATACGTGGCATAAGGGAATAATGTCTAAGCGTTATTTTTGCTGTGTTATGGAGTTAGCTTCCGACCTTGATACAACGGTACCATTGTATTCTAACAAATTCCTTTCCACGCGATGCCTTTCTGACGTTAACTGGTCTTTCAACTGGCATTCTTTTCGTTAGTCATCAGTATATATATAGTTTCGTTTGTCCAATGCGACATATTCTACGTCAGACAGGTGGAAACGAGCGATCAAATACACAACACACGGCATCAGTACAGCTGACGCCGCAGCCCCGGGTCCGCAGGGAACGGGGTCCGCGCGCCCCGCCTACGGCACCAGTACAGCCGCAGCCCCGGCTCCGCGGTGAACGGGGTCTGCGCGCCCCGCCTACGGCACCAGTACAGCTGACGCCGCAGCCCCGGCTCCGCGGTGAACGGGGTCCGCGCGCCCCGCCTACGGCATCAGTACAGCTGACGCCGCAGCCCCGGCTCCGCGGTGAACGGGGTCCGCGCGCCCCGCCTACGGCATCAGTACAGCTGACGCCGCAGCCCCGGCTCCGCGGTGAACGGGGTCCGCGCGCCCCGCCTACGGCACCTGTCACCGCCCTTACCGCCGGCGCATGACACCGATCAGCTGGCACGCTGCCAGAAACCACAGCCCAGCCGGGCACGTGACAAGGGGGGGGGGGGGGGAGGGGCATTCCATATTTCGACAAGTCGAAATAACCCTCATCTCTCACTTCTTGTTCAAAATTAGTCTACAGGGTTATCTCGGGTCCTGAATTCAGCTGTGGCAATATTACCTCGATCTGACCTCAGGTTTTGGAGTTATAGACTCGGGCATTTTGGCAAGGTCACGCTGCAGAGGTATGCTTGGAGGCCATAATAACGCATTTGACTTAACTAAATATCAAACATAATTATATGGCTGAATTCGCAATGAAACAGAGATTCTATTTCTGAGTTGTTTTACGTGACCTTGAATGACCTTGAAACCGAGACCTTGTGACCTTTTTTTACGTTGACCTCGTATGACCCCGGGTACACCTCTGATTTAAAAAAATTACTTTGCAAAATACTCGTCAGTATATTGCCTAACAACGCAAAAATATAAAAAGTGCGTTTTCCCTCAAATTTTCATATTTTCCGTAGATATACGTGCGTGTTTTAGGGGAGGGGTAATGGGCGAATATCTGCGAACTTATGGGACCGATTTAGGTGAGGTCTTCACCATTCGATCCGGTGTGGTAAAACACAGTGCCATTTTGAGTTTTATCCATTTTGGTCTAATCTAAGTGGACCAAATTGGACAAAAACCGCCAAAAACATTGCCGACAACGTCATACTCCAAAACTATGGGAGCGATTTGGGCGGGGTCTTCACCATTCGATCTGGCGTGGTCTAAGACTGTGCGATTTGGAGTTTTATTAATTTTGGTCTAATCTAAGTGGACCAAATTGGACCAAATCTGCCAAAAATCGTTGCCGACAACGTCATTCTCCAAAACTATGGGACCGATTTGGGCGGGGTCTTCACTATTCGATTCGGCGTGGTCTAAGACGGTGCGGTTTTGAGTTTTATTTATTTTAGTCTCATCTAAGTGGACCAAATTGGACCGAAACCGTTAAAAATAGTTGCAGACGACGTCATACTCCGAACCTATGGGAGCGATTTGGGCGTAGTCCTCACCATTCGATCTGACGTGGTCCAAAACGGTGCCATATTGAGTTTTATCCACTTTGGTCTAATCTATGTGAACCAAAATTATATTTTGGTACCAAAAACCGCAAAAAATCGTTGCCGACGACGTCATGCTCCGAACCTATGGAACCAATTTGAGTGGGGTCTTCACCATTCGATCCGTCGTGGTCCAAAACCGTGCAATGTTAAGCTTTATCCACTTTAGTTCAATCTAAGTGGACCAAATTGGACCAAAACCGCCAAAAATCGTTGCAGACGACGTCATGCTCCGAGCCTATGGGACCTATTTGAACGGAGTCTTCACCATTCGATCCGGCTTGGTCTAAATGTTTTTTTTAAAGTTTTATCCACTTTGGTTCAATCGAAGTGTACCAAATTGGCCCAAAATAGCCAAAAATCGTTGCCGACGTCATGCTCCGAACCTATGGGACCGATTTGGGCGGGGTCTTCACATTTCGATCCGTTTTGGACCACGCCAGATGGCTGCGTGGTGTTACTAGTCACCCTGACAATGTGTTTTCCAAAAAGCGGGTCTCTAGATGCAATGGTAGCTGAGATATCCGCCCGTTACCCCTCCCCCTTGGGGGTAATTCGAAAACACGCACGCATATTGGCGGAAAATATGGAAATTAGAGGAAAAACGCACTTTTTTATTTATTGCGTTGTTAGGCAATATATTGACAAGTATTTTTCGATGTGAAAAATTGAAATCAGAAGTGTACCAGGGTCACACGAGGTCAACGAAAACAAGGTCACGAGGTCATGGTTTCAAGGTCATTCAAGGTCACGCATAAAATCCCAGAAATATAATCTATATTTCATTGCAAATTCAGCCATATAATTATTTTGGATATTTAGTTAAGTCAAATGCGTTATTTTGGCCTCCACACATACCTCTGCAGCGTGACCTTGCCAAAATGCCCGAGGCTATAACTCGAAAACCTTAAATCAGATCGAGCTATATTGCCACAGCTGAATTCAGGACCCAAGATAACCTTATAGACTAATTATGAACAAAAAGTAAGAGATGAGGGTTAAAATTTGAGGAAAAATTGTCGAAATGTCGTGGAATGCCCCAGGGGCGTCACCGGGCGTTCCCAACACGCCCTGGATGTCAACAACACGCCCTGCAGCGACCACTGCTGACATGCTGCACCGGTTAGACGACCGACTATGGCACTAGGACAGGCGAAGACGACGGACTATGGGACTAGGACAGGCGAAGAGGACGGACTATGGGACTAGGACAGGCGATGAGGACAGACTATGCAAGACTAGGACAGGCGAAGACGACGGACCAATGGACTAGGACAGGCGAAGACGACGGACTATGGGACTAGGACAGGCGATGAGGACGGACTATGCAAGACTAGGACAGGCGAAGACGACGGACCAATGGACTAGGACAGGCGAAGACGACGGACTATGGGACTAGGACAGGCGATGAGGACGGAATATGCAAGACTAGGACAGGCGAAGACGACGGACCATGGTACTAGGACAGGCGAAGACGACGGACTATGGGACTAGGACAGGCGAAGAGGACGGGCCATGGGACTAGGATAGGCGAAGAGGACGGACTATGGGACTAGGACAGGCGAAGAGGACGGACTATGGGACTAGGACAGGCGAAGAGGACGGACCATGGGACTAGGACAGGCGAAGAGGACGGACCATGGGACTAGGACAGGCGAAGAGGACGGACTATGGGATTAGGACAGGCGATGAGGACGGACTATGCAAGACTAGGACAGGCGAAGAGGACGGACCATGAGACTAGGACAAGCGAAGAGGACGGACTATGGGACTAGGACAGGCGAAGAGGACGGACTATGGGACTAGGACAGGCGAAGAGGACGGACCATGGGACTAGGACAGGCGAAGAGGACGGACCATGGGACTAGGACAGGCGAAGAGGACAGACTATGGGATTAGGACAGGCGATGAGAACGGACTATGCAAGACTAGGACAGGCGAAGAGGACGGACCATGGGACTAGGACAGGCGAAGAGGACGGACTATGGGACTAGGACAGGCGAAGAGGACGGACCATGGGACTAGGACAGGCGAAGAGGACGGACCATGGGACTAGGACAGGCGAAGAGGACGGACCATGGGACTAGGACAGGCGAAGAGGACGGACCATGGGACTAGGACAGGCGAAGAGGATGAACTGTGCAAGACTGGGACAGGCGAAGAGGACGGACTATGGGACTAGGCCAAGCGAAGAGGACGGGCCATGGGACTAGGACAGGCGAAGAGGACGGACTATGCAAGACTAGGACAGGCGAAGAGGACGGACCATGGGACTAGGACAGGCGGCGAAGAAGACGGACTATGTGACTAGGACAGGCGAAGAGGGCGGACCATGGGACTAGGACAGGCGAAGAGGACGGACTATGGGACTAGGACAGGCGAAGAGGACGGACTATGGGACCAGGCCAGGCGAATAGGACGGACTATGGGACTAGGACAGGCGAAGAGGACGGACTATGGGACTAGGCCAGGCGAATAGGACGGACCATTGGACTAGGGCAGGCGAAGATGACGGACTATGGGACTAGGACAGGCGAAGAGGACGGACTATGGGACCAGGCCAGGCGAATAGGACGGACTATGGGACTAGGACAGGCGAAGAGGACGGACTATGGGACCAGGCCAGGCGAATAGGACGGACCATTGGACTAGGGCAGGCGAAGAGGACGGACTATTGGACTAGGACAGGCGAAGAGGACGGACTATGGGACCAGGCCAGGCGAATAGGACGGACTATGGGACTAGGACAGGCGAAGAGGACGGACTATGGGACTAGGCCAAGCGAATAGGACGGACTATGGGACTAGGACAGGCGAAGAGGACGGACTATGGGACTAGGCCAAGCGAATAGGACGGACCATGGGACTAGGACAGGCGAAGAGGACGGAATATGGGACTAGGACAGGCGAAGATGATGGACCATGGGACTAGGACAGGCGAAGAGGACTGACCATGGGACTATGACAGGCGAATAGGACGGACTATGGGACTAGGACAGGCGAAGAGGACGGACCATGGGACTAGGGCAGGAGAAGAGGACGGACCATGGGACTAGGACAGGCGAAGAGGACGGACCATGGGACTAGGACAGGCGAAGAGGATGGACCATGGGACTAGGACAGGCGAAGAGGACGGACCATAAGACTAGGACAGGCGAAGAGGACGGACTATGGGACTAGGGCAGGCGAAGAGGACGGACTATGGGACTATGACAGGCGAAGAGGACGGACTATACAAGACTAACACAGGCGAAGAGGACGGACTATGGGACTAGGACAGGCGAAGAGGACGGACCATGGGACTAGGACAGGCAAATAGGACGGAATATGGGACTAGGACAGGCGAAGAGGACGGAATATGAGACTAGGACAGGCGAAGAGGACGGACTATGGAACCAGGCCAGGCGAATAGGACGGACCATGGGACTAGGACAGGCGAAGAGGACGGACTATGGGACTAGGACAGGCGAAGAGGACGGACTATGGGACTAGGACAGGCGAAGAGGACGGACTATGGGACTAGGACAAGCGAAGAGGACGGACCATGGGAATAGGACAGGCGAAGAGGACGGACCATGGGACTAGGACAGGCGAAGAGGACGGACTATCCAGGACTAGGACAGGCGAAGAGGACGGGGCATGGGACTAGGACAGGCGAGGAGGACAGACTATGGGACCAGGTCAGGTGAACAGGACGGACTATGGGACTAGGACAGGCGAATAGGACGGACTATGGGACTAGGGCAAGCGAATAGGACGGACCATGGGACTAGGACAGGCGAAGAGGACGGACCATGGGACTAGGACAGGCGAAGAGGACGGACTATGGGACTAGGACAGGCGAAGAGGATGGACCATGGGACTAGGGCAGGCGAAGCGGACGGACCAGGGGACTAGGGCAGGCGAAGAGGACGGACTATGGGACTAGGACAGGCGAAGAGGACGGACCATGGGACTAGGACAGGCGAATATGACGGACTATGGGACTAGGACAGGCGAAGAGGACGGACTATGCAAGACTAACACAGGCGAAGAGGACGGACTATGGGACTGGGACAGGCGAAGAGGACGGACTATGCAAGACTAGGACAGGTGAAGAGGACGGACTATGCAGGACTAGGACAAGCGAAGAGGACGGACCATGGGACTAGGACAGGCGAAGAGGACGGGCTATGGGACTAGGACAGGCGAAGAGGACGGACTATGCAAGACTAGGACAAGCGAAGATGACGGACTATGGGACTAGGACAGGCGAAGAGGACGGACTATGGGACTAGGACAGGCGAAGAGGACGGACCATGGGACTAGGACAGGCGAAGAAGACTATGGGACTAGGACAGGCGGCGGACTATGGGACTAGGACAGGCGAAGAGGACGGACCATGGGACTAGAACAGGCGAAGAGGACGGACTATGGGACTAGGACATGCGAAGAGGACGGATCATGGGACTAGGACAGGCGAAGAGGACGGACCATGGGACTAGGACAGGCGAAGATGACAGACTATGGGACTAGAACAGGCGAAGAGGACGGACCATGGGACTAGGACAGGCGAAGAGGACAGACTATGGGACTAGGACAGGCGAAGAGGACGGACCATGGGACTAGGACAGGCGAAGAGGACGGACTATGGGACTAGGACAGGCGAAGAGGACGGACTATGGGACTAGGACAGGCGAAGAGGACAGACTATGGGACTAGGACAGGCGAAGATGACGGACTATGGGACTAGGACAGGCGAAGAGGACGGACTATGGGACTAGGACAGGCGAAGATGACTGACCATGGGACTAGGACAGGCGAAGAGGATGGACCATGGGACTAGGACAGGCGAAGAGGACGGACTATGGGACTAGGGCAGGCGAAGAGGACGGACCATGGGACTAGGACAGGCGAAGAGGACGGACCATGGGACTAGGACAGGCGAAGAGGACGGACTATGTGACTAGGACAGGCCAAGAGGACGGACCATAAGACTAGGGCAGGCGAAGAGGACGGACTATGGGACTAGGACAGGCGAAGGGGACGGACTATGGGACTAGGACAGGCGAAGAGGACGGACTATGGGACTAGGGCAGACGAAGAGGACGGACTATGGGACTAGGACAGGCGACGGACTATGGGACTAGGACAGGCGAAGAGGACCGGGAGTTCTGTGATGCTGGCAGTGACGCCGCTACGGGTTCAAAATTAACTAGGGACAAATCCAATGTACGTGTTATTTAGCGTGGGACCATATTAGGGATGACTAAAAATTACTGTGGACAATGTCCATGGTGTTCCTTGTGGTGGCGACACCCATGTGCCTTGACGAATTCCATTCATCACCAACATCCGTTCTGGTATTGCCAATAGGGGGTCAGGAAATCTAGTCATGCCTAGTCAGGACTAGTCATGCCTAGTCAGGACTAGCAATCTATAAAAAGGAGGGAAATTGTAAATCACCTCAGCTTGTTGATTGCCGCATGGAATAGACCTCAATCCGTCTCTTGTAGTAACCCACCATAGACCACAAACTGGGTCTGCGCACCCTCTCCCCCCCCCCCTCCCCGTGTCTGGACCATAGACCACAAACTGGGTCTGCGCCAGACTGGTTATTGATGCAACCTTTTTGGAACGATTCAATCATGTTTCATTTTGGAATCTGAATGATTCAATCACCGTTCGATTCACGGATACAATTTTGAGAATTGATTTTTTACAATTCAAGGAATCCAAACAAATATTTCATTTGATTCACGTTTGATTCAACATTTAAATATATGTGGCATTGTAGTGAATTTATGTTAAATCAATACAAATGGAAACATACATATATATGATCATTAAAACATTGTTACAGCAATACTATTTCAGTATAAATGAATGGAGACACTGGGACCGCACGCATTTGCACAATTTACCAGTGTACTTGAATCGTTAAGAATCGTTAAATCTTTTGATTCAATCAGCCTTGATTTGATGCGGGTTTTGATTCAATCACGATTCATGAATCAAAAGATCTAGTGGTGAATCAACGATTTTTTGATTCAATGAATTTTGATTGAACGATTCCAATCGATTCAATCAGTGTTGAATCAATAACCAGTCTGGTCTGCCCTCCCCCCCCCCCCCCCCTCCTACCCCGTGTCTGAACCATAGACTACAAACTGGGTCTGCTCCCCCCCCCCTACCCCGTGTCTGGACCATAGACCACAAACTGGGTCTGCTCCCCCCCCCTACCCCGTGTCTGGACCATAGACCACAAACTGGGTCTGCGCCCTCCACCCCTACCCCGTGTCTGGACCATAGACCACAAACTGGGTCTGCGCCCTCCCCCCCCCCCCCTACCCCGTGTCTGGACCATAGACCACCAACTGGGCCTGCGCCCCCCCCCTCCCCCTACCCCGTGTCTGGACCATAGACCACATACTGGGTCTGCCCCCCCCCCCCTACCCCGTGTCTGGACCATAGACCACATACTGGGTCTGGGCCCTCCCCCCCCTTCCCTTACCCCGTGCCTGGGCGTGCCGGACGCCCGGCTGTGTCTGTCTGGGTTTGTTGCCGGTTCCCCGGAGACCGGGAGAGCTGCAGGCTAGCCTCGCCGGCGCCCCAGGAGAGCTGCAGGCTAGCCTCGCCGGCGTCCCAGGAGAGCTGCAGGCTAGCCTCGCCGGCGCCCCGGGAGAGCTGCAGGCTAGCCTCGCCGGCGCCCCAGGAGAGCTGCAGGCTAGCCTCGCCGGCGCCCCGGGAGAGCTGCAGGCTAGCCTCGCCGGCGCCCCGGGAGAGCTGCAGGCTAGCCTCGCCGGCACCCCAGGAGAGCTGCAGGCTAGCCTCGCCGGCGTCCCAGGAGAGCTGCAGGCTAGCCTCGCCGGCGCCCCAGGAGAGCTGCAGGCTAGCCTCGCCGGCGCCCCAGGAGAGCTGCAGGCTAGCCTCGCCGGCGCCCCAGGAGAGCTGCAGGCTAGCCTCGCCGGCGCCCCGGGAGAGCTGCAGGCTAGCCTCGCCGGCGCCCCAGGAGAGCTGCAGGCTAGCCTCGCCGGCGCCCCAGGAGAGCTGCAGGCTAGCCTCGCCGGCGCCCCGGGAGAGCTGCAGGATAGCCTCGCCGGCGCCCCAGGAGAGCTGCAGGCTAGCCTCGCCGGCGCCCCAGGAGAGCTGCAGGCTAGCCTCGCCGGCGCCCCAGGAGAGCTGCAGGCTAGCCTCGCCGGCGCCCCAGGAGAGCTGCAGGCTAGCCTCGCCGGCGCCCCAGGAGAGCTGCAGGCTAGCCTCGCCGGCGCCCCGGGAGAGCTGCAGGCTAGCCTCGCCGGCGCCCCAGGAGAGCTGCAGGCTAGCCTCGCCGGCGCCCCAGGAGAGCTGCAGGCTAGCCTCGCCGGCGCCCCAGGAGAGCTGCAGGCTATCCTCGCCGGCGCCCCGGGAGAGCTGCAGGCTAGCCTCGCCGGCGCCCCAGGAGAGCTTCTCGTCTGAAAGCGCGCCACTCGGGGCGGCCCGGGAAGCCTTTCGGGAAGACTCGGGCTCCATTAGCCGGCGTTTTATGGAGATACCGCGAGGCGGCGCTGGGTATAGGATAGGCGGCGCTGGGTATAGGATAGGCGGCGCTGGGTATAGGATAGGCGGCGCTGGGTATAGGATAGGCGGCGCTGGGTATAGGATAGGTGGCGCTGGGTATAGGATAGGCGGCGCTGGGTATAGGATAGGCTGCGCTGGGTATAGGATAGGCGGCGCTGGGTATAGGATAGGCGGCGCTGGGTATAGGATAGGTGGCGCTGGGTATAGGATAGGCGGCGCTGGGTATAGGATAGGCTGCGCTGGGTATAGGATAGGCGGCGCTGGGTATAGGATAGGCTGCGCTGGGTATAGGATAGGCGGCGCTGGGTATAGGATAGGCGGCGCTGGGTATAGAATAGGCAGCGCTGGGTATAGGATAGGCGGCGCTCCATTAGCTGACACTATGGAGAGACCCGCGAGGAGGCGGCGCTACGGGGTATTGTGGGCCCTCTTGCCTGGTCGCTGGCTCACTGAACTGCCATCTGAGAGTGAGAGATGCGTATTGTATTGTATTGTATTTGACGTTGGACCCCATCCACGCCGAAGCGGGCTATTCCGGAGCCACATACAAGCATGGACAACACGAATGATACACTCATCCTAATATAAAATGAAGACAGTTTCACTACAGCACATACTCTCATACAGCACATACTTCAATACTCTCAAATACACATTACATCACATACACTGCAATTACGTTATATACATCAGGCTACTCTGGTTGAGGCATGTTCTGTATCGCTCTTTTGAATGCGGGCATGGCTGAGTGACGTGTCGCTAAAGGCAGCTCATTGTAATTTTGCACAACATAATATAGAAATCGGCGCTTGCCAGCCTCTGTCCTAACGCGTGGAAGGGCCAGGTCAGAGTTCTGTCGCGTAGAGCGGGAGCGGAGATCAGAATTGACATGAAGCTGGGAAGCAAGAGCCTGTGGTTCCCCGGTGTTTCGAATTTTGTGTAGTAGATTTAGGGAGTGCTGTCTGTATAGCTGCTGGGCAGTGGGCCAGCCAAGCTCAGCTCGCACGTCAGAGATGTGATCAAATTTACGTTTGCCAGATATGACACGAAGGGCAAAATTTAGAATTTTGTCTATTCCCCCGTAACCACTACCGTCTGGACGGTCGGCACGGTGCAGAGAAACCCCCGGGAACGTGACGAAGCGTGAGCAAGTTTCGGGGCGAAGCCATGTTTCTGTGAGCACAGCAATATCACAATTTAATAATTCTAAATCATGACGGAGGTCTAAAATCTTAGGTTTTAGGCTTAAAATGTTCAACGCCATGATGGATAAGGCCCCGCGTCCAATCGTAGTGGGCCGACTCGCTGCTTGCCGGGTCTGGCCGGTGTGTCGGTCGGTTGCAGCGAGCGCCGGCCCCGGCCGCTCGCTGGTAGCCGCGTCGGGTGGGTCGGCGGCCGCCGCCGCTGCCGCCGCTTGGTCTGACGGAGTAGCAGGCGTCAGCGGGTCGTCTCTGTCTTGCGTCACTGACCCTGTCGTGGTGACGGATGGTTGTTGGCTGTTGACTTTAGCCGGGCGGCACTGCGGCGGGTATCCCCTGGTCAAGGGGGGTTGCCATGGCGACGGCGTGAGCGGCGGGCCGTAGCTTCATTGATATCCTTCACTGCAGAGAGCTGCCCGTGTTATTACATCTCATATTTACATTGTCGTGTACTGTGTGTCATGCAGACGTGTTATCGGTTAGACGGGGGTGTAGGCAAATATCGACAAATTATAAGTATACATGCTTTGTGGGTGGTAATTGTGATACAATATTCCGACGGTGTAGGTGGGGCTTATGCATACTCACACACGTATAAAGGTTGCTGGTACAACACGCAATGCATGTCGCCGGTGCTTAGTAGTTAACTGTTTGGTTGACCTATATTTGATCGAGGTTTGGTGTCACACACTCAAAACCTGTTTTGAGAACTTACACATAAAGGTACCCATCGAGATGTCTCCGGCGATCTCTGGGCTCCGGCGATCACTTTAGGCAATTTCCGCGCTTTGGCACATAAACACACACACACACACACACACACACACACACACACACACACACACACACACACACACACACACACACACACACACACACACACACACACACACACACACACACACACACACACACACACACACACACACACACACACACACACACACACACACACACACACACACACACACACACACACACACACACGCGCACACGCACACGCACACGCGCACGCGCACACGCACACGCACACGCACACGCACACGCACACGCACACGCACACGCACACGCACACGCACACGCACACGCACACGCACACGCACACGCACACGCACACGCACACGCACACGCACACGCACACGCACACGCACACGCACACGCACACACACACACACACACACACACACACACACACACACACACACACACACACACACACACACACACACACACACACACACACACACACACACACACACACACACACACACACACACACACACACACACACACACACACACACACACACACACACACACACACACACACACACACACACACACACACACACACACACACACACACACACACACACACACACACACACACACACACACACACACAAACAAGCTTCCCCTACTTTCCGAGCGACGGCCCAGTGGAAATCTTCGAACTCAGAAAACATGTAAACATGTTTCTCTTCTTTCTACGATTTTGAACTAGAGGCCGGCAATGCGATCGGTAGGGCTAAAAAGTGGTTTCGTGGTTGTCGTCGAAATTAAGACCGGGGTTGGTGGTTGCCGTCCCGCGATATTCAAATTCATAGTGCAAAATGTGCGCAATTGGTGCCATTATACACCCTAGTGCACTATCAATATTGCCGGACTTTTTCAGACTTCAATATTGAGCAGTACCCGAAAGCAGAAAACGGGATGTCGATACATTGATCGAAAAATTTGACGTGCAAAAATGCACCTAGAGCTAATTCCATTGCCGCATTGAGCGTCTCCCTGCCATCATTGGTTCGGAAAATAACTACTAACCAGGATGGGCATTGCACAAATATTGCCATCCCCGTCAATGGCGTTCGGCTGAAACCCCAATCAAAAGCAAGTTATGCCTGTACCTGATTTTGCGTTGTTCATATGCCCCTGTGACTTCTCACAGCCATCGTCACAACTTCAGCGCGTGGAATTTCTTAATCCAAAAACTACAGCGTCACTGCACACGTTTGGACAATAATTCAGCGCGTCGCACAGCGCACTGTACTTCCCCAGCGCCACTCGCGCGCAGCGCACTGAATGACTGAAGGGGTCAATGTGTTAAAAATGGTTGAAATAGGAATGCCCGGGCCGGCCGGGCGGGAGTTACGCTGGACGGACCAGCAGCTGTGTCCGCCGGCCGCCGCGCAGCGGACAGGAACGGGGCAAGAAGGAATGCCGCTTGGATGGCCGTTGGTGGCACGTGGGACCGGGGACTGGTCAGAACAATGAAAGGGTAAGACCGGAAGGGACGCGTTTGCTGATACCAGTAACTATGCCAGAAAAAGCATACTAAATATACCAGATTCAGCAGGCATTAGGATAACCGCGACAACCAAGGGTATGAGCGGTATGTCATTGGTCCCTTGTAAAAGGGTCGCCAGGAGTGGTCGTCCGGACCGTCCGGACGACAGCCGTGGTTGTCTCGCCGATACAGTATATAGTATATAGTGTATAGTATACCTACAGTATAGTTTGTTGCTGCGTGAGTGATTTGGAATGTAGACCCGCGCAGCTGCTAACAGTCAGACGTGTTTTAGAACGAAGGCATGCGAGAAGTAGAGATCGAAACAAAAACATATGCCTAGCACATACAGATACAGCTGGGTTAGGATAGGTGGATTGGGCTAGGGTAGACATTTAATTATTTTTGACTCGATAACCTCGGCAGGACACCGAATGTGGTCGCCGAAATTCCATGTCCTTGGTTGCCGGTGAGGACGACAAAACGACAAGATATTTTAGCCCTGGCGATCGGGGCATTGCCTTGGGGTCAAAATCGTACGATAGTTCCGTAGTTTGGTCCCAGACGGCCAGGCCACCGCTGACTGGCCGTTGCGGTGACCTCAGACTGTGACGTCACCACAAGCCGCCACTGGGTGCAGTGCTGTGCGGCACAGTATCCTGCTGTGCGGCACAGTATCCACGGCCGGCCGGCACCAGCTGACGGCGGAGGCCCGCTCCTTCAAAATGGTAACTTGGTTTTACCCCCCTGGAGGATTCATTTTTCCCCCTCAGTATCGGCAGCCATTAATAGATTTCGGGCCGCTGTATCGCGCACATGACCTGCGAGTATCAAGTCCGTGTCACCAACCATGTGACCTGAGCAGACGAGAAAAAAAATGTTGGCGCCCACTTTTTGGCACTTGGCACGTGCCACGTGCCATCGATTTACCCGAAAATGGTACCATCATCTGTCCGCAGTGTTGCCGCATCGAACGTTGCCACCCGCGTCAAAATTGGCCCAGCTGTTTGGGCTCCACGTGCCAATATGCTCCGTTGGACAGACACACACAAACGCACACACACACACACAAACAAGCTCCTCCCACTTTCCGAGCGACGGCCCGGTGGAAATCTTCGAACTCTGAAAAACATGTAAACATGTTTCTCATTTTTCTACGATTTTGAGTAACCGTCTTGTTGTGACTCAAACGGTGAGCAAAAGTTGCATAATATGTAATGTAAATGTTACTGGGTGTATGTATGTGTGTGTATTCCCTTTATAGTCAAAGTCCGAACCGAAGCGTATGGGCCTCGGGGCCATGAGGCACCAGAGGCCCAGAATCCAAGACCCAGGTGCGGCCGGCCAGACCCGGAACAGATATGTCCGCCTGGCCTATCGAGCGCTACCCGCCCCCTTCCACCTCCGCCCCGCCCCGGCCTCGTCGGCCGTGTTGGGGCCGACCTCTGACCTATGTCTGCCCGCGGGGCATACGCCGGCCCCGTGCTGCCAACAGCAGCAGCATTATCAGAAACGGCAGCCGACCGGACGGCCGGGGAGCGGCCAGTCGTCCGCACACAAAGCGGACGACTCCAACACAAGGCCACGCGCGTCCGAGAGTGCCAACATCTCCTACACCACTGATATGACGTCATGAGGCTGTGTATCCGTAGAGGCGTAGACGGGCACGATGGAGCCGACGGCACTGGTATGACGTCACAACCTGTGTACCAATATCGGGCAGGGTGTCGCCAGCCTAACTGGTGTGACGTCATCGTCTGTTTGCTCGCTGCCGGACATGGCTCCTTGTCCTGGGCGGATAAGTAAATAGTCATCTCGTCGCGGTGGTTCTCGTCCGGGCTGTTCCAACACGGCGGAGAGCGGGGGAAGCCTCGTCTTGTCTGGCGCGATGGTGGCCATTACCGCGCGAGAATGACACTGCCGCTCTGTCGGCTGTCGAGTGCGTGATGAGATACCCACGCTCACATCCCAACACAGAGAATGAGGTAACATCCCGATACAGAGAACTTGCTACTCAGTGAAGAGAGAACGGCACGGCTACGACACGGTGGAAAACTGCTCTCTGTCGCAGTCATTCGCATCAACCGAGCCGCCTGACATGTTTGTTGACTGCCTTCTGCCGCGTTTTCCCTCGTATAGTTTTTTGTTTGGGGGAGGGGGGGGGGGGGGAGGGAGTGGTTCTCGCCCACCCCGTATTCCGGCCTATAGCCATATGCCGCCGCGGGTGGGGAGGGGAACCACCCCACTCCCAAGCAAGGAACCGAATGACCTGCGCCAGTAGCCAGACTCGAGCCCGGAACCCTTGGATTCCGAGTCCAACGCTCTACCAACTGAGCCACCCGCCCCTCGTATAGTACTCAGTTTGCTAGGCATGGTAAATGTCCACCAAATAAAAAATTTGGCTTGGTTTATGGGGAGAGGATTCGCAAAGGCTTGCGCACTTCCCTCTTTTTTTGTGAGCTGTTCTCGCATTTCGACTTCCAATCAATATATGTTTTTAATATAACAAATACATCGAACTCATCACTATACAAAAACAAACATTAACTCATTTCCGATGCTATTTCCGATACAAAGCCACATTTGCGCACCACTAAGTCTGGTTATTAACCCGCGCTCCGGTGGGCCTCTGAGCCACCTTCGCCCTGGTGAGGGGGGGGGGGGTCAAAATGACAACCCTTCCCGAGCCTCCCCACTAACTCGAAAACTAAAAGGGCTCGAAAGACGTGGAAAAAGCGTCCGAAAGCTCTCAACAAGGACATTCCAAGTTACTTCGGGTATTTTTTGGCCTCAGACCCAAGCTGACCTTACAGAGGTCACTGAACAACAATTGCACCTGGGTCATCAATAATGAGCTAAAATAACATGATTATGAAATATTTGACCTGATCTAATGCATATTATCTGAATAGGAAGCATTTGTATATTTTCCAATTGACTTATAATGGGGAGTTCACGAAATTTAACTGACCTTAGGTCCCCGATATAAAAAACGCGATATACGAATTGTAGGTAATTATGACCTTATTGTTGTGAGCGCGCCCAGTCGGCCCGGCGGCACAGCATGCTGCCACTGTCGGGTCACCGCGCGGCGCGCGGCTGCACGGTGCATGCGACCTACCGCCGTGGGCGCCGGCCACCGTCCCGTGGCAAGCCGCACGCGGCACCCGATTGGTGCACTGTATGGGTACCAGGTCTGACTGGATTACCTCATTGGCTGTTCACCCAACCATGTATGTGAAGTCGTGCGTGTCTAGCATAGTAGGGATTCAGTGTGCCTCCGGACTCGATCCAATACAGATCTGCACCCCGCAGCTCGCCTGTCACTGGACCGACTAGAGCAGGACCGACGACGACACCACATGGTGCAGCCGGCAGTTGGAACCTCTGCCAGACACTCCTGATACTTCGACTCTGCATGGCCTACTATCTGCGGTCAAGCTGCAAGATGGACGACACTGAAGAGGATTCGGCACCACTATGGCTGACAAAGATGCTGGACGGCCTACAGGAGCAGCACTGGCAAAACCTGCAAGAGCAGCGAGAACAGCATCAGTGTGACACTACTCACATGTGTGCGTACATCTTGTAACCTACTCCGAACGGAGATACAAGATGTACGCCAGCATCCAACGCTCGCAGAGACTCCGGCATTGGAAGCAACCAGGTCGGAAGCCCGAGGCGCTCTGCCGTTGACGTCCATGGGTACCGACGCTGTAGAGCCAAGGGCTCCTGTAGCACTGTCGAGATCAGATGCTGCACCAACTACAACAACAGCGTCTTCAGCAAGATCACTGCTGTCGTATGGCGCTGCGAGACCGCCTACAATAACGCCACCAAGCAAGCTCTCCAGGTGCATCAGTCTACGCGACTTCCGAGCATGGAGGTCATCCTGGAACGACTACAGCAGGCTTTGCCAACTCAGTACCTTCAGCCGTGAAGATCAGCTGGCTTACTTGCGATCCTGCTTCACCGAAGACATGCGTGCGGCATCCCAGCACGCTGTCGGTATCAACGAGGAGACTGACACGGTCCAGTCAGCGTTGGACAAGATTGAGCAACATCTTCGCCAGCAATGCAGCATCGCCATCGACCGGGTGAAGTTAAAAGAGCGGCACCAGGAAGAAAGCGAGCCCTTCGACTCTTTCTTGATTTCAGTCAGAGAGCTAGCTGCTGATGCTGAACTGTGCTCCCGAGTGCATAGACCAGCGTCTCACCACCCAGATCGTCTCACCACCCCTTCGCAACCAAGAGACTCGACGCAAACTCTTGGCACTTCGCCCGTTTCCGTCACTGGAGCAAGTCATCGACATCTGTCGTTCTGAGGAAGCTGCTCAATCAAACAACGAAGTCCTACAAGACGTCATCAACAGAGGCCACAATGACGCATCGCTGCGATCACGCAGCAGGCACCGCTACCTGCCTGACCGGGCAGCTGTTCCTCAAGTATCCGTCAGTAGCCTGCATCGCAATCTACAGGCCCCAAAAATCGCCGTCGAACTGGAAGGTCCCGGTGGCGCGTTCTTCGGCTGCATCGACGCAACCCCATACTCGGGGGCTGAGATCACAGTGATGAGCTCAGACACAGCGCACATCCTAGGAGTTCAAGACAACGCCTTGTCCAAGCCGCCCAGCATCGACATCACAGCTGCCAACGGACAGCCTATGCACTGCATTGGCACCTTCAAGGCCATCCTTCGTCTGAACGAGAAAGCAGTTGAAGACACAGTCCACGTCTTCAAGGAGTCGCGGGGACTTCTGCTCGCCTGGTATACAACTCAGAAGCTCGGCATTCTCCCACACCACTACCCACAGCCTGCTCCGCTGTCACCTCAACACTCCCAGCCCAAGTGTGCAAGCAAGAAGCGCAACGTGTCACCAGTATGTTCAGCGAAGAGCAGCGACCAACAACAACAGCAGAAGCAGCTCCGCAGTGATCTTCTCGAAGAATTCGCCGATGTCTTCACATCTGACAACACCACACCTCTGAAGCCGATGACCGGCCCTCTAATGGAGATCCACGTCACAGAAGACGCCAAACCCTTCGCGGTACGCGCGGCCTACCCTGTGCCGTACGCATGGAGATACGATGTGAAGTGCCAACTGGACGAAATGGTTCGGCAGGATATCATCGACCCTTTGGGCGACGAACCATCAGACTGGTGTCATCCACTAGTTTTGGTCACAAAGTCTGATGGAGGAATAAGGATATGCGTCGACCTCACCAAACTCAACAAGTTTGTGAAGAGACCGCTGCACCCACTCTCTACTCCAAGAGAAGCCGTCTCTAGTATCCCTGTGAACGCGAAGATCTTCTCCACGCTGGACCCCAAGTCAGGATACTGGCAGCTCCCTCTACAAGAAAGCAGCCAGCATCTCACAACGTTCATCACTCCCTGGGGGCGCTTCAAGTTCCTCAGAGCGCCCATGGGTCTGGTATCGACAGGGGACGAGTATTGCCGACGCGGAGATATTGCTCTCCAGGGACTGGACCACATCGTGAAGGTGGTGGACGACATACTGGTGCACGCCGAGACGTTCGAAGACCATGCAAGCCGTCTACGAGCTCTACTCACACAATGCCGCCAACATGGTATCACGATCAACGAGAAGAAGTTCTGCTGTGTACAGGAAGAAGTCTCCTACTGCGGCTTCAACCTGTCTTCAGCTGGAAAAGAGGTCGACTCTGGCAAAGTCGCAGCCATCACTGACTTCCCCACGCCAACCAACATCACCGAGCTGAGGTCTTGCATGGGTCTCGTTCAGCAGTGTGGCGACTTCTCCACCGAGATCTCATCTGCCGCTGACGCACTCCGTGGTCTACTGAAACCCTGCAACGCGTTCGTGTAGACGCCGGACCATCAAACAGCCTTCAACAACGTCAAGAAGGCGCTGTCATCACCGCCTGTACTGGCCCACTTCGACCCGAAGCTTCCAACGGTTCTACAGACTGACGCTGCCCGACTGAAAGGACTCGGACACGCCCTGCTCCAGCAGCATGGCGATCGTTGACGCCTGGTCCAGTGCGGGTCCAGATTCCTATCCGACACCGAGTCACGCTATGCGATGGTGGAGCTGGAGCTCCTGGCAGTGGTATGGGCCCTGAAGAAGTGCCGCATATTTCTCCAAGGACTACAGCACTTCAAAATCATCGATCACTGATACCGATCCTGAACGACTACACTTTTTTTTTCTTCTTTTTTTTAAAATAATAAATTTAGTCCGAATGTCTTGTATGGATGGATTTCCGAGGTCAGGACCCACGCTAAGCAGAGCTTGTTGCGCAGGTCCTGACCTCACCACCCGATCGCGCAATTCCTGTTGGCCGGCAGAATTTAGAGACGAAAGTTTTACGTGCCCGACATACTTGAACACGGTCCGCCCCGCTCACTGACGTCACCTGACCTTGAGTGCGACCGCTGCCACTGGCCGCAGGCCATCCCAGTCAGGAGCAAACAGCGAGCGCCGAAGCAACTCGAACCCGGGCTGCCACTACCGGGATAGGTCAGAAGTCCAGCGCTCTCCCACTGAGCTACAGGGGCGGACGAAAATTTCGTGAACTTTCTATTTCTTTCTTTCTATTTCGTGAGCTTCATGATTCTCACCAGGGGATCGAGCGCCCAAACGACGAGCACGTCAAACAGTCTGGTGGCCTGGCATGAACAGCAACATCATCAACACAGTCGGCAACTGCAACGCCTGTCAAGAGCATCGTTCCAGTCTGCCTCAAGAACCGATGGTAATCGACCCTCTACCATCAAGCATCTTCGAAGATGTCTCCTCCGACCTCTTCTCGCATGCTGGCAGAAACTTCTTCGTCTACGTGGACAGACTATCTGGCTGGCCAGTTGTCTATCAACTTCCACGTGGCGACGCAACAAGTCGCCAAATCATCAAAGCCCTCCGAGATGTCTTCGTCAGCCTCGGAGTCCCCGTCAGACTGCGAACAGACGGAGGACCTCAATACCAGAGGCGAGAAGTCGCCGGCTTCCTGAAACGCTGAGGAGTTCGACATGTCATGTCAACTCCGTATTATCCACAATCCAATGGACATGCGGAGGCTGCAGTGAAGGCGTTGAAACAATTGGTCTCCAAGACGACGTCAAACGGTTCTATCGACGACGACAAGTTCTACCGAGGACTTCTAGAGCTGCGGAACATGCCTCGAGCCGATGGACGTTCTCCAGCACAGATGGTCTTCAGTCATCCCATCCGATCATGTGTCCCCGCTCATCACATCACGTTCGCTGCTGAATGGCAGCAGCAAGCAGAATAATGCGACTCCAAAGCAGCGAAGTTCCTCCATCAAGCACAACAGCACTACAATGTTTCTGCACATGCACTGGCACCGCTGAAGATCGGAGCGCACGTCAGGCTGCAAGATCCGGTCAGCAGACGCTGGGACAAGCTCGGCACCATCGTCAGCGTCGGGTACCACAGAGACTACCTGACCAAGACACCAAGTGGCAGAGTCTTGTGGCGAAACAGACGCTTCCTCCGTCCATCACTCCAGCTACCACAAGAATCAACGAGCAAGCCGACGGATTCCTCACCATCAGAGGGTCAAGCCCCAGCACCTCGCCGTCAAGTGCGATTCCAGCTCCCGCTGCCGTCAGCTCTTCGACGAAGTACTCGTCAAAGAAGGACACCAAGCCGCCTGGGCTGCGAAGACATCTAGGACTGCTTCCCCAGCAGTCCCGAAGAAGGGGGAGATGTTGTGAGCGCACCCAGTCGGCCCGGCGGCACAAGATGCTGCCACAGTCGGGTCACCGCACGGCGCGCGGCCGCACGGTGCATGCGACCTACCGCCGCGGGCGCCGGCCACCGTCCCGTGGCCAGCCGCACGCGGCACCCGATTGGTGCACTGTATGGGTACCAGGCCTGACTGGATTACCTCATTGGCTGTTCACCCAACCATGTATGTGAAGTCGTGCGTGTCTAGTATAGTATGGTGTCAGTGTGCCTCCGGACTCGATCCAATACAGATATGCACCCCGCAGCTCGCTTCTCACTGGACCGACTAGAGCAGGACCGACGACGACACCACACTTATGAAATCCCATAAGTTTAAAATGTCTCGGTCAAACACTGGCTTTGGCCGACCGCAATTTTTTTTAAAGGTAAGTTCACTTGACGTTACCTGATGACCTGACCTGAAATGACCGAGGGTAAACGTTCGCACACAATGTTGATAATTGATGTTAAAACAGCTGTGCCAAATTTAGCGACGGTGCGCGCCGCCGTTTTCCCCTATTCTCGAAAAACTCAGGGGGTCAAAATGAGCCCCCCCCCCCCCACCAGGGCGAGTCTTAATATTTCGGCACAAAGTATTCTGAAGCAGCAAAATCGACGTGCTAAAATGTATGGCTATTAACACGCCTTTGCATTTGATAAGCCTTGTATTGACGTTTGGGTGTATGATGAAATAATGTTCTTACTCTTGGAAATTCTTTGTTAATTATTTAGTTAAAGCGATCAGATGGCAGCCCCCACTAAACAAAAAACGAGCATTGACTTTTAACACGACGGAAGGAATGTGAGAGGCAAGCAAATATTTGCGGTGAAACTACAGCGCAAACTACAGTGCGGATCGCACTTCAGTGCTAGCACTGGCGCAGCCAGCGGTAAAAATGGTGCAGCCAGCGGTAAAATGGCGATATCTGTCTTGCACAGACTGCACGTTACTATCTGATGACGCTCGGGAGGCATGCTTGCGGTCGACAGACATGCTCCCCGTGCCCAGTCTCTGGAAACGCGTGGCGGCCACGCGCCTTGACATGATCCAGATCCGCCGAGCACGCCTGATCGTCACATCGCGGAGTTCAGAACGTGCGCAGACGGCGCGTGGCGCGCCAGTGTCCATTGTGGCGCACGTGAGACGCTCGCGTCGCGACTTCCTGGCGGTCCCCAGTGCCCGAAAGTGGCGCAAAGATTGTGGCGTCTGAAAAGTCGTGAAGAAGATATATGGTAAAAGTTGGACACAGTGCTATTTCTCCTAATTATATTCGTGTTAGTGGGGGCTCCATTCTTTTTATCAGATTTCCATTACCGAGCGGGCGCGAAGCGCCCGTGAGGTTTCTCGTCAACTTACTAACAAATTTACATTTGACCCGGCTCGAACCGGCCCGAACCGGCCCAACCCAGCTCGAACCGGTCCAACCCGGCCCGACCCTGCCCGACCCGGCCCGACCCGGCCCGACCCGGCCCGACTCGGCCCGACCCGGCCCGACCCGGCCCGACCCGGCCCGACCCGGCCATGCAGACGCTTTTTGGAAGCTAATAACTTTGCAACCATTGCTCCGATTGAGATCAGGTTTTCACCATTGGATAGGACCATCAAATCAATTATGATATGTTTTAGTATGTTGCGTTCTGATAGGGGTGGTGCCATAGTGCGTGGCACACGCAAACGTCGAAATGAACACAAATAATTGTTTAGGCAGATTATAATTAGTTTTATCATTTATGACCTCTTCCTCGAAATTAAAATATAATAGTACCAAAAAACGTTATATTAATATTTCGATCACAGATCTTCATCAGAAATTATACATTACCAAAAGTTTTGGTAATGTATAATTTCTGATGAAGATCTGTGATCGAAATATTAATATAACGTTTTTTGGTACTATTATATTTTAATTTCGAGGAAGAGGTCATAAATGATAAAACTAATTATAATTTGCCTATACAATATGTTCCTCGCACAAGCACTAACCAATATAAAGAACAAATAATTGTTGATCAAAAATGGCATTATTAATCTAAGCATTCGTTTTTTATACGCTGAAGCATGCAGCGCTCAGGCCGTTCTCCCTTTTGCCGGATTCGAGAAAGGAGATCATGAACAATTTAATAACAGTAAGGCGCCATAGTTGGCGATGAACGAGCGAGCGTGAAGGAAATATAGGGTGAATTTCAACTCGATCGGGCAAGTAGTTTTTGATATACAAAAAAAGGGTGCGCACGTGCGCACGTGCAGAGGCACCCTACCCTGACTTGTGGGAAAGTGGCGGCTGAGAGGTTCCTATCCACACACCAAATTTTAACCCGCGCCGTGTCGGTGTTCGGCGCCACTTTCGCCTTGCCGGGGGAGGAGTGGCGTTTCGACGCCCCTCTCTGACTCGGCTCCTATGGGACGTAGACAACAACCGAAAACACCGTTCGAAAGCTCGTCAGAATGCATTTTAAAACTATTTCAGGCATTCTTTTTTTTATCAGGTCAATATTGAAGTCACCAGAGGTCATCAAGGGTCAGATTTGCAAGTTTTAGCACTTCGCTCCAAAAATCCCCAGCTATCACAGGAACTATGATAGGTAGGAACAAACGAAAAACAGCAATGGAAATCTCTTGCAAAAAATGCAAGCGTTAAGATGTCCTCAGATTTAAGCTCAGATCAATAGTTTAAGCTCCAGAGCTCATCAAATATAAAAAAGTCTATTCTTTAGCAAAACAGTTTCACAAATATCTGTTTACATAACAAAGATAGGGCAATAATGTTGACGCCATGGTGTTTGTCTCGTCAAGGCGCTTCATGTAATATGCATGATGACCAGGTTATGTCAACATACAAATTTGACCTCAGGCCAAGGTCCAAGTGGTGATCCAATTAGGTCATGTTGCACATTGGGGACGTATCTCAACGCAACGAACACATTGTGCTAGTTTCACTTATCTATCTTGATTTTGTCGAGAGTTATTGGCAAAAAGGTGTTGGTGACCTCATCTGACCCTGTAGGGTCACTAAACACCAATTTCACCTGGAATTTCAAGATGGCTTATGATGAACCTGATTCAGAAGGAATTTATTGGACTGATATAATTTGTATTCTCAGAATAGGAAGCATTTGATAATTTCCCCATTGACTTATAATAGGGAGGTCACGAAATTGATCCGACCTTAGGTCACCGATATAAAACAAATTCGAGATAAACGTAATGTAGGTACTATTTATTTATCCTGTAAGTATCCTGTAAGTACTGTAAGCCTTTATTAAATCCTGTAAGTACGAAATCGATCGGACAAAAACCTGTGGCTGTGGTACGACCGGAATCATTTTTGGAGGTCACATGACCTGGTCCGGTGACCTGACCTGAGATGACCAGAGGTATTTTTGTATACATAATGTGCGCAATTGATGCCCGAACAGCTGTGCAAAAACGCGGGCGGCTGCGCGCCGACGTTTTTTGATATCTTCGAAAAACCTTAGGGGGGGGGGGGCATCTAAACGCCCCCCCCCCCCCGGCACGGCGCGGGTTAACACAATCGGCTCAGCCGTTCCTGAGATATAGAATATGAGTGTGCACGCTCGCACATGCAGAGGCACCTCACCCCTGACTTGTGGAAAGGCGGCGACTGAAAGATCCCTAACCACACACCAAATTCGAATACAATCGGCTCAGCCGTTCTGAGATATGGAATAGGGGTGTGCACGTGCGCACGTGCAGAGGCACCCCACCCCTGACCTGTGGGAAAGTGGCGGCTGAGAGGTCCCTAACCAGTAACCACACACCAAATTTGAAACACTATCGGCTCAGCCGTTCCTGAGATATAAAATAGGGATGTGCACGTGCGCACGTGCAGATTCACCCTACCCCTGACCTTGTGGGAAAGTTGCGGCTGAGGGATCCCTAACCACACACCAAATTTGCACACAATCCGCCCAGCCGTTGCGGAGTTTTTGCGAGAAAGACACTTTTCAACACCCCTCAAGCGGCACGCGCCACGCGCAGTGGTAGTCACCCACATGAGTCGGCACGGTCCTCAAACAGGGTAGTTGGATGGGGCTACTCAGCAAAGAAGTTCGCTTGTTAATCGGACGTGGGGTTTGCAGAGATATGAGCTTCTCAAAGCGTCGCCACGGGTCGGGTCGGGTCGGGCCGGGCCGGGCCGGCCGCTCAGATTCCGATTTTTCCCCATCTACAACGGAAGGATACGAGCAGCGCTTCGCGCTCGCTCGTAACAACTTAATTTGTATGTAGTTTGTCCAGGGAAGCAACAGATACCGCTTGCCGCTCGGTTACCGCCGATTAACCTCACCCGTGCAGCGTCCGATCACTGGGCGTGACCGTGCAAGGGAGGTGGGGGGGGGGGGGGGGGGGGGGTGGGGGGGTACAACCCCCTCCCCCCTTTAGCATTTCGCCCCTAATTGGGGACAAAGCTTCGACTCAAAAACGAGCGTGTTGCTTGTCACGAGAGGAAGCCATTGATATCAGATTTTAATGTCCTAGGTCATTAGGTGACCTCTGAGGGTCATGTCAATGACGCAAACTCAACAAATTGTAAATGCGGTATAAATTTAATTTAATCGAGCTTAGAATCGGAGAGCATGAGCATATAATTATGCTAAATGGGGTGCCAAATTTGAAATCAGCGTCACGAAAATGTCCTAGAAACTACCCAATTCCAAACAGGTCATGTCAGGTCATGTCAGGTCATTTGAGGTCAGGTGACCTCGGTTGACCTGTTGGGCGCATGACCCCAGTGGAACATATAATCATGTAAAATGATCCCATATTTGAATATCAGCGTCACAAAATGTCCTAGAGAACTTGCCAGAAGCCAAAAAAGTAATATGAGGTCATCGGAGGTCGAGTGACCTGGTTGACCTCTGAAAAGGTCAATAGAGGTCACAATCTCAATGGAAAACCACAACGGTCACCTGGAAACACCTGTGCATATGCTTCCTGCACAACAAACACTATGAAACTGCACAAGTTACAAGGATCAATAATACGGGGACGCCAGTTGCGCCTGACATGACCTTGAAAAACAGGTCAAAGGTCATGTGACCTACAACTTAATTTTATCAGAATATGTGTCAATTTGGGGGGCGAGGGTGCCCCCCCCCCCCCCCCCCCTGCACTGGGCGAGGGTTAAACCTATTTTGTACAGGCTCCTGCTGACCCCTATTTGTAACAGGGGGGGGGGGGGGCGGATTCCGCCCCCCCCGGAGATCTCGAGATCTACTCCGTCCGATTTTCAAAAATGAAACGGCGTTTGGTTCCCCTCAACACGATCTACATTTCTAAATAATAAACAAATCATAAATTTTTGATAGGGGGGCAACAGGGGGGCAAAAACACACAAATTTTTAGTGGTATTTTGATCCAACATAGCTTTCATGTTTATCGACCGATTTTACACAATTAATACGAATCAAAGAGATTTGAATTGGAAATTGATAGTATGAGAGTGGCGTTTGAAAATTGAAAAATCATAGGCGTGTGCAGGTCAACTCAATATGGGGGGTGAGAGTAAATGGCGTAATAAAACCATTTTTGATGTGTTTTTTTAAACAAATGAAATGGTATGTGATTGTGACATTAGGCAAAGCAGTTAAAAATCATAATTTTTTTGCCATAGGTGGTACCAGGCAGTGCAAGTGAAAAGGGGGGTAAAATTTGGAAACAATTTTAACCGCAGACAAGTTGCTACCCAGCACTCATAAATATGTTACTTGATCGTTAGATAGTTTCTTTTTGCATTTTGTACTTCATAATAGGCGTATCCAGGATCCAAACTGGGGGGGCGGCTCAATACCTTTTGATAAGTATATTATCCGGCTATTATGATACTAACTAGTCAACAGTGACTATTTCACTTACAACTTCAATTAACATTGCTTACCCCCCCTTTTTACCCTACCTGGACTCGCCTATTATCTTATAATCGTTCGTAGAGTAGCCTGTGGTGCGTGGTTTCATTCCGAAAAACTACAGTATTTTATGTCATTGTACGCCCATGCCTCTTAGTTTCCTTGCAATATATGACCCCCCTTTGTTCCATTCCTTGAGCGCGCCTCTCCAAAAAAATGACTTTATTATCCCTTTCCTGGGCCTCATATGTGCATATATAATTATTAAGCTAACCGTCTATTTGCGCCGTTATCGCTGGCATATCGTCATCACCAAGCCAGTCACCCCCCTTTTCATGTGCCTGAACACGCCCCTGAAACTCTATATGTAATAAATTATGCAAATATTGGAAGCAGAAGCTATCTTTTACATCTTGATAACTATAAATGCCCCTTACATTCCTCTTATTTGCTTCCCGCCAAGCATTGAATACTTCCTGGAAACCCCCCTTTTCAAGCCCCTGAAACCGCCTCTGCCATGAAATTTTAATGATATTTCATTAACATCAACTAATTTGCACTTGCTGCAATCACCGTGAACCGATGTAACTCCTTCATACCTGAGGCAGGTTACGACGAAACCGTGAAGATCGCATTTCCGTATTATCGCCAATATCGCCTCCGAACCCACCTAAAAACTGTACCCTTGGAACCGCCTCTGTTCAGTGTTAAGAACTCAGAAATTGTGACTCAATTGTGCGTATTTCGATTCTAGAAAAGTTCCCAAAATTTCATGGGCCTGCTCCCAGCCGTTCTGGAGATATCTGCGAAAAAACATGAGGGGGGGGGCGGAATCCGCCCCCCCCCCCTGTTACAAATAGGGTTAAGGCGTGTTACTGGTTTCTATTATGTTATTTAACAAGGTTTTAATGGCATTGTGATTTTACGTTGAATAAGGACCTTATTTGAAAATAGCACTAGAATCGGCTGGGGAACTTTTGTTTGGATGTCAATTTACCGGACACGACACGTGAAACTGGCTGGGGAATTACGCACGCTATGGAGCTGTGCATACTACGCCTGCTTACTTTTGAACTGGACGACTGGCGGGTCCGCTCCTCCGGCGGGGGGCGCCCGGCGGTGTATGATCTGCTGCACGCGATGACCGGTGATACGGCGGCGGTTGAGTTATTAGGTACCTGATGATATGTGTTTGAGTTGGGCGCCTAGAGTCAAGCTCTCAGCTTTTGCGCCAACTCTACCTTATGTGTACCGTATAAATAGTGTTATAAAACAATAAACATGTTGATGATGATGATGATGATGACTTGTAACGTCATTATGCAGGTCATGAGACGAGACAGCACCAATTTAAGTAACACTTTAAGAGTTCTTTAGTAGGCCGTCACCCAGTGGAAGTTAGCGATGCGGTCAGGGCTCAGTGGTTTGATCTATCTTCTGCAGGCTGTTGTAAGGCATTAGTCGTGTCACAAGAGACCGGTTGTACATTGAAGATCGACATCCAACAAACATCCTCCAACTGGAAAAACCCAACCAATAGCACCAATGGCAAACGCAGCGAACGCACTTGTCCGATAACGATTAAGTGTATTAGCAGTAGCGTCACGCTATCGTGCGTTTAGCAGCTCGTTCGTTGGAGCGCACCGACCCACAGCTATAGGCTCGCTGGGAGTTTGTGATCGGCTGGTTCCGTCGAACCATCCTCCGAAACTGATCGATTCTGAAGTAGAGCCGGCTTTCGTTCTAAAAACCAAATAGCCAGAGTGTCGCCACAGCGGCGGTGAGGGCCGGTGGCAGGAGACGTTAGCGGTGGCGTAAGTCGATGGCAGGAGACGTTAGCGGTGGCGTAAGTCGATGGCAGGAGACGTTAACGGTGACGTAAGTCGATGGCAGGAGACGTTAGCGGTGGCGTAAGTCGATGGCAGAAGACGTTAGTGGTGGCGTAAGTCGGATGCAGAGACGTTAGTGGTGGGTGTGAGTCCGATGGCGAGAGCGTTAGCGGCGGTGTAAGCCGGTGGGAGGAGGACGTTAGCGGTGGCGTAAGTCGATGGCAGGAGACGTTAGTGGTGGCGTAAGTCGATGGCAGGGAGGACGTTAGCGGCGGTGTGAGCCGGTGGGAGGAGACGTTAGCGGCGGTGTGAAGCGATGACAGGAGACGTTAGCGGGCGGTGTGAGCCGGTGGGAGGAGGACGTTAGCGGCGGTGTGAGCCGGTGGGAGGAGACGTTAGCGGCGGTGTGAGCCGGTGGCAGCATAGGTGTGCACAAGGGGGGGGGGGGGACAATTGCCCCCCCCCCCCCCCCCTGAAAGGGGTCTGTACGTGCCCCTTTGGACGAAACAAATGAAGGATTTTGTTATTTGTGTCAGAGAAAAATGGTGAAAATATGCTCTTTTTACAAATATAGTGGCCACAATCCGGTGAGTTTTTTTGGTGGGGGTACTTTATGCCCCCTGAGCAAAAATGTACTCCTAGAGCGAATTCTGGGTACGCAACTGTGGCAGGAGACGCTAGCGGTGGGCGTAAGCCGGTGACAGGAGACGTTAGAGTGCGGTGTGAGCGATATCAGGAGACGTTAGCGGCGGGTGGAAGCCGGTGGCAGAGAGACGTTAGCGGGTGGTGTGAGCCGGTGACAGGAGGCCGGTAGCGGGTAGGCGTAAGTCGATGGGCAGGAGACGTTGGCGGCGGTGTGAGCGGTGGCATTGAGACCTTAGCGACAACGTAAGCCGGTGGAGGGTCACCTCGTGAGCGGCGGTGTGAGCCGGTGGCATGAGACGTTAGCGGCAACGTAAGCCGGTGGGAGGTCACACGCTAGGGTACTCGTGTGAAGCCCGGTGGGGAGTTCAGACGTTGGCGGCGGTGTGAGGCCGAGTGGGGACAGTTCAAGACGTTAGCGGCGGGGACGTTAGCTAACAGACAGCCATTGCTCACCGTCCATCTCGCCAGCCGTTACACACGCATGCACAAGGAAATCAGATACTGTCAGAGCGTCTCCTCAATCAGCTGTATGTTGATGGAGCGGGTCAAGGTGACTGTTATAGACCGCCGGCATAGCAGCTGGGAACCCAGTCATATCAAAGGGCAGGCACCGCTGCTGAGCCCCCTGCACAATCCTGTCCGTGTTCTGAGCTGTGTCCACTATCCACTCCCTGTTCGTATTCTGAGCTGTGTCACTGTCACTCCTGTTCTGTAATCTGAGCTGTCGTCACTGTCCCTCCTGTATTCGAATTCTGAGCTGTGTCACTGTCACTCCTGTTCGTTGTTCTGAGCTGTGCACTTGTCACTCCCTGTTTTTTCGTAATTCTGAGCTGGGGTCACTGTCACTCCCCTGTTCGTATTCTGAGCGGTAGTCACTGTCACTCCCTGTCGTGTTCTGAGCTGTGTCACTGTACGCAAACTGTCCGTGTTCTGAGCTGTGCCTCTGTCACATCCTGTTCATGTTCTGAGTTTGTCACAGTCACTCACTGTTGCTTATTCTGAGCTGTGTCTCACTGTCACTCCTGTTCGTATTGTTCTGAGCTGTGTCACTGTCACTCCTGTTCCGTGTTCTGTAGGTTTGTCACTGGTCACTCACTGTTCGTATTCCTGAGCTGTGTCAACTCCTGTTCATGTTCTGAGTGTGTCACAGTCAATCCTGTTCGTATTCTGAGCTGTGGTCCACTGTCACTCCTGTTCAGTGTTCTGAGGCTGTGTCACTGTCACTCCTTGTTCGTGTTCTGAGCTGTGTCACTGTCCACTCCCTGTTCGTTTTCTGAGCTGTGTCACTGTCACCTCCTGTTCGTGTTCTGAGCTGTGTCACTGTCACTCCTGTTCGTATTCTGAGCTGTGTCAACTGTCACATCCTGTTCGTGTGCTGAGCTGTGCACTGTCACTCCTGTCCGTGTTCTGAGCTGTGTCACTCCTGTTCGTATTCTGAGCTGATGTCAATTGTCACTCCTGTTCGTGTTCCTGAGC
>JAXIVJ010010318.1:0-47659 GCA_036785665.1 Chirona hameri
ACATTTACATGGAACAACTCGTTATTTTTGGAATTAATTCATTCATCTTTATTTGCAGCTCTTCAACATTCCTAGCTTGAATATAAATTGCCGTATATCATCAGCAAATAAGTAAAGGTGCCTATTTCTTTTGTATTGCTGATGTCATTAATATAGAGAGTACATAAAAGAGGACCTAAAATTGAACCCTGTGGGACGCCAATTTTCATCAATTGTTTCTTAGATGCAACCTCATATATTATTGCCATTGTATGCCTCTTATTAATATATGACTCTGTCGTGTTGTATAAACTCCTTGTATCACAATGCGGTGTATTTTTTTTCAAGAGAATTGCCAAGCAAACTGTCTCCAGAGCTTTCTGTAAATCAAGGTGGAGCATGTTATTTCGTTATTTTGTAGATGTTTTGCAAACTTCATCGTACATTTGAACAATCGGCATGTACGTACTGTGTTGTTTCCTGAATCCGAATTGAAGAAGATTAAGAATAATATTTGCATTAACCCGCGCCTCGCTGGAGGTGGCAGAATCTGCCCCCTCCCCCTCCCGGTTTTTCTTAATAACTTGAAAACAATGATAGATATCGACTTCAATCCTTGAGTACCTTATGCTGCATCAATTATACGTCTTATCACAACATTTCAATGAAAATGGTGGATTACTTTGGGAGATAATGACGTTTTAATCACGTCATGTCATGTAATTTTGGTGGAAAAACAATACATGCTTGAAAATGTATAGAAATTCGAGTTTTGACGAAAATTGCAAGTAAGAAATTGAAAAAGGAAATTACCAAATATTAAAAATGATTATCTCGGATTTGCGAAATTTTGTGTTTTTCATTCCAAAAAATTAAAAAAATACACTTGTTTTTCGTTGTCGAAATCTTATTTCTCGTTGTTTTACAACATTACAACACACTGTACTGTTTTAATGATGTGGGCCCCCCTTGGCTACGAGGGCCCCTCTGATCCCATTTGCCCCCCCCCCCCTGGGCGAAATTCTCCATACGCCCCTGCTGCCAGGCGCTGTGGTACCACCCCTATCAGAACGCACTATATCAAAAACAAAATTGAATTGTTGGACCTATCCGATGGTGAAAACCCAATCTCAATCGGAGCAGTGGTTGCAAAGTTATTAACTTCCAAAAAGCGACTGTATGGCCGGTCGGACCGGGTCGGGCCGGGTCAAATGTAAAATTTGTCTAGTAAGTTGACGAGAAACCTCACGTCGACATGAACACAAATAATTTTTGATCCGAAATGGCATTATTAATCTAAGCATTCGTTTTGCATACGCTGGAGCATGCAGCGCTGAGGACATACTCCCTTTTGGCGGAATCGAGAAAGGAGATCATGAACAATTTAATAATTGTTATGTAGTTTTTCCCAGGGAAGCAACAGATATCGCTCGCCGCTCGGTTACCGCCGATTAAGGCGTTTTACTGGTATAAGACTATTTATAATTAGCAAATCAGAGCTTCTGTAAGTACCTATAATCTGGAACCTTAGTACGTTGAACAGGAATTAGGAGAATAAACGAATATGCAAGGCAAAGTTTGAATATTGCGGTGGTAGCGGTAAAATACCGAATAAAGTCGAATTATTTCGTTATAATTTCGTAATTGATATACACATGAAGTTTATTAACACGTGCCCTGCCGGCAAAACGCGCATAGGTTGATTTCCGCCCATGTGCGAATCCTGAGGGAGGGGGGGGGGGGGCACGGGGCCATGCCTCCCCAAACCACCTGAAATCGGCGCAAATTTGACAAATTTCCTGAGATAATATCAAATCTAAGCATTTTTTACTAAGGGAAGTTGTTTTAAATCAGTTATCGATGCACAAGCAAGCGAAATCCGATGAGTTTCAGAATTGTGTTAGACTTTTTGGGATTTTTTTTGTGTTGTGTGCATTTGCGCTTTTTGGGACCCCTCAGCCGCCATTTTCCCACAATTCAGGGGTGGGTGACTGCACGTGCGCACGTGCACACCCCTCTTATATATCTCAGGAACGGCTGAGCCGATTGTATTCTAATTTGGTGTGTGGTTAGGGACCTCTCAGCCGCCGCCTTTCCACAAGTCAGGAATGGAGTGTCTCTGCACGTGCGCACGTGCTCACCCCTATTCTATATCTCAGGAACGGCTGAGCCGATTGTGTTATAATTTGGTGTGTGGTTAGGGACCTCTCAGCCGCCGCCTTTCCACAAGTCGGGGGTGGAGTGCCTCAGCACGTGCGCACGTGCACACCCCTATTCCATATCTCAGGAACGGCTGAGCCGATTGTGTTCTGATTTGGTGTGTGGTTAGGGACCTCTCAGCCGCCGTCTTGCCATAAGTCAGGGGTGGGGTGCCTCTGCACGTGCGCACGTGCTCACTCCTATTCTATATCTCAGGAACGGCTGAGCTGATTGTTTTCAAATTTTGTGTGTGGTTAGGGACCTCTTAGCCGCCACTTTCCCACAAGTCATGGGTGCGGTGCCTCTGCACATGCGCATGTGTTCACCCTTTTTTGTATCTCAGAAACTTCTTGCCCGATCGAATTGAAATTCACCATACATTTCGTTCGCGCTCGCTCGTTCATCGCCAACTACGGCGCCTTACTGGTAAGCAACGCATCAAAAATCACAACAAAGCTAGGGAGCATCGAAAACATGGCTACCACACCGAAACTGAAGCACACAAAACTATTTTGGTAGTGCTGAATACGAATTGATTTATAATTGGTTGATACATCCGATGTTTTACTGGAAATGGTGGTGGGCGCAATTAGTCAGGGGGCGCCGTGCACACACTCTCCCCTACACCGTTCACTCCACTTTTGTATGGCAAGCTCATTATCTCCCTTTAAAATATTGTGAATCACTTTTACAGATAAGAGCTTACTCAGTCGGCATATTGTTCACCTTAATATTGAGCCCGCATGAATTATCTGATTCAATCATATATACCCATTGACTATAGCACAATGCGAGGGTAATAGGTATAGTATATTGCAGTGACCAAGTTGCAGTGACCCGTGTCCGTTCCCGTTCCCGTTCCCGTTCCAGTGACCGTTCCCGTTACCGTTGCCGTTCCTGTGCCCTTCCCTGTACCACTTCCCCTGCCAGCATATGAGTTGCACGTGTCAATTTCAGCTCAACCACACGTGCGTATCTCCATCTGCGTCAGAGAATCGCGTGCAGCCGTGTGGTGAAGTTAGTCGGATATCGGCAGACACACGCAAAACAGGCCAGTTTATCTGTAGGTATTGGAGTAGGTGACGGATGTGCGGGTGTGAATCACACGTGTCAGTACCCCCCCCCCCCCCCCCCCAGGCGGTGCAGAGCACAGGTGGCAGGATTCCGGCTGTATCTTCAGTCGCGCTGTGGCGGACGCTGATTGGTCCATGTGGCGGCCGAGCCGCACGCCCAAGGCACGCCGGGCCCGGCTCCACATGTTGGTCCAACCAGTCTGCCCCCACAATGTGCATACGTGCTAGCATTTGAATATCATTAGCCACGCTGATATTTAATATGTCTAGGCGGACGAACCGACGGTGTTAAAAGATGGTGACTTTGTTACCCTCCCCCCCAAACAAAAAATCTAACACTTTTTTCAACAAATTATGAATATTTGTTTTCCCACATATGGGACGTAAGGACTAAGGAGGACTGCTAACAATAGAAGTGTTTCAAAAGTGTGACAAATGCGTCGTTTCAAAGAACGAACCAAAGTAAGATGAAATATAGACGTCTTACGCTCAAGTGGGCACTATTTGAAATATAACTTTGAAATACTATTTAAAATATAAAATAATATTGTATTTTCTATTTCAAATAGAAAATACTATCTTATTTTCTATTTCAAATGGAACATCTCATAACCATTTTATTTTATATTTGACATACCGATTTTTCGACTATTACTATTAGTAAATAGTTCAAATCTTTTCTGTTCCAGTAGAGAAGATTGCCGAAGTAGCGACAGGGAGAGACGTTGGAAGTTGACTCGTCGTAGCACGGCCTGTAGGACTGTAATCTGGTGTGGCACAGCCCTTCTGTACGGCCTGTAGGACTGTAATCTGGTGTGGCACAGCCCTTCTGTACGGCCTGTAGGACTGTAATCTGGTGTGGCACAGCCCCTTCTGTACGGCCTGTAGGACTGTAATCTGATGTGACACAGCCCCTCCTGTACGGCCTGTAGGACTGTAATCTGGTGTGGCACAGCCCCTTCTGTACGGCCTGTAGGACTGTAATCTGGTGTGGCACAGCCCCTCCTGTACGGCCTGTAGGACTGTAATCTGGTGTGGCACAGCCCTCCTGTACGGCCTGTAGGACTGTAATCTGGTGTGACACAGCCCCTCCTGTATGGCCTGTAGGACTGTAATCTGGTGTGGCACAGCCCTCCTGTACGGCCTGTAGGACTGTAATCTGGTGTGGCACAGCCCCTCCTGTACGGCCTGTAGGACTGTAATCTGGTGTGACACAGCCCCTCCTGTATGGCCTGTAGGACTGTAATCTGGTGTGGCACAGCCCTTCTGTACGGCCTGTAGGACTGTAATCTGGTGTGGCACAGCCCTTCTGTACGGCCTGGAGGACTGTAATCTGGTGTGGCACAGCCCTTCCTGTACGGCCTGTATGACTGTAATCTGGTGTGGCACAGCCCCTCCTGTACGGCATGTAGGACTGTAATCTGGTGTGGCACAGCCCCTTCTGTACGGCCTGTAGGACTGTAATCTGGTGTGGCACAGCCCCTCCTGTACGGCCTGTAGGACTGTAATCTGGTGTGGCACAGCCCTTCTGTACGGCCTGGAGGACTGTAATCTGGTGTGGCACAGCCCTTCCTGTACGGCCTGTATGACTGTAATCTGGTGTGGCACAGCCCCTCCTGTACGGCATGTAGGACTGTAATCTGGTGTGGCACAGCCCCTTCTGTACGGCCTGTAGGACTGTAATCTGGTGTGGCACAGCCCCTCCTGTACGGCCTGTAGGACTGTAATCTGGTGTGGCACAGCCCCTCCTGTACGGCCTGTAGGACTGTAATCTGGTGTGGCACATCCCCTCCTGTAGGACTGTAATCTGGTGTGGCACAGCCCTCCTGTACGGCCTGAAGGACTGTAATATGATGTGACACAGCCCTCCTGTATGGCCTGTAGGACTGTAATCTGGTGTGGCACAGCCCCTTCTGTACGGCCTGTAGGACTGTAATCTGGTGTGGCACAGCCCCTCCTGTACGGCCTGTAGGACTGTAATCTGGTGTGGCACAGCCCCTCCTGTACGGCCTGAAGGACTGTAATATGATGTGACACAGCCCTCCTGTATGGCCTGTAGGACTGTAATCTGGTGTGACACAGCCCCTCCTGTACGGCCTGTAGGACTGTAATCTGGTGTGGCACAGCCCCTTCTGTACGGCCTGTAGGACTGTAATCTGGTGTGGCACAGCCCCTTCTGTACGGCCTGGAGGACTGTAATCTGGTGTGGCACAGCCCCTTCTGTACGGCCTGTAGGACTGTAATCTGGTGTGGCACAGCCCCTTCTATACGGCCTGTAGGACTGTAATCTGGTGTGGCACAGCCCTCCTGTACGGCCTGTAGGACTGTAATCTGGTGTGGCACAGCCCCTTCTGTACGGCCTGGATGACTGTAATCTGGTGTGGCACAGCCTCTCCTGTACGGCCTGTAGGACTGTAATCTGGTGTGGCACAGCCCTCCTTTATGGCCTGTAGGACTGTAATCTGGTGTGGCACAGCCCCTTCTGTACGGCCTGGATGACTGTAATCTGGTGTTGCACAGCCCTACAGTCCTACACAGCCCTACAGTCCAGTCCTACAGGCCGTACAGGAGGGCTCCTGTACGGCCTGTAGGACTGTAATCTGGTGTGGCACAGCCCTCCTGTACGGCCTGTAGGACTGTAATCTGGTGTGGCACAGCCCTCCTGTACGGCCTGTAGGACTGTAATCTGGTGTGGCACAGCCCCTCCTGTACGGCCTGTAGGACTGTAATCTGGTGTGGCACAGCCCCTCCTGTACGGCTTGTAGGACTGTAATCTGGTGTGGCACAGCCCTCCTGTACGGCCTGTAGGACTGTAATCTGGTGTGGCGCAGCCCCTCCTGTACGGCCTGTAGGACTGTAATCTGGTGTGACACAGCCCCTCCTGTATGGCCTGTAGGACTGTAATCTGGTGTGGCACAGCCCTCCTGTACGGCCTGTATGACTGTAATCTGGTGTGGCACAGCCCCTCCTGTACGGCCTGTAGGACTGTAATCTGGTGTGGCACAGCCCTCCTTTATGGCCTGTAGGACTGTAATCTGGTGTGGCACAGCCCCTCCTGTACGGCCTGTAGGACTGTAATCTGGTGTGACACAGCCCCTCCTGTACGGCCTGTAGGACTGTAATCTGGTGTGACACAGCCCCTCCTGTACGGCCTGTAGGACTGTAATCTGGTGTGGCACAGCCCCTCCTGTACGGCCTGTAGGACTGTAATCTGGTGTGCCACAGCCCCTCCTGTACGGCCTGTAGGACTGTAATCTGATGTGGCACAGCCCTTCTGTACGGCCTGTAGGACTGTAATCTGGTGTGGCACAGCCCCTCCTGTACGGCCTGTAGGACTGTAATCTGGTGTGGCACAGCCCCTTCTATACGGCATGTAGGACTGTAATCTGATGTGACACAGCCCCTCCTGTACGGCCTGTAGGACTGTAATCTGGTGTGACACAGCCCTTCTGTACGGCCTGTAGGACTGTAATCTGGTGTGGCACAGCCCCTCCTGTACGGCCTGTAGGACTGTAATCTGGTGTGGCACAGCCCCTCCTGTAGGACTGTAATCTGGTGTGGCACAGCCCCTCCTGTACGGCCTGTAGGACTGTAATCTGGTGTGGCACAGCCCCTCCTGTACGGCCTGTAGGACTGTAATCTGGTGTGGCACAGCCCTGCTGTATGGCCTGTAGGACTGTAATCTGGTGTGACATAGCCCCTCCTGTACGGCCTGTATGACTGTAATCTGATGTGACACAGCCCTCCTGTACGGCCTGTAGGACTGTAATCTGGTGTGGCACAGCCCCTCCTGTACGGCCTGTATGACTGTAATCTGATGTGACACAGCCCTTCCTGTACGGCCTGTAATCTGGTGTGGCACAGCCCCTCCTGTACGGCCTGTATGACTGTAATCTGGTGTGGCGCAGCCCTCCTGTACGGCCTGTAGGACTGTAATCTGGTGTGGCACAGCCCCTTCTGTACGGCCTGAAGGACTGTAATATGATGTGACACAGCCCCTCCTGTACGGCCTGTAATCTGGTGTGGCACAGCCCTCCTGTACGGCCTGTAGGACTGTAATCTGGTGTGGCACAGCCCCTCCTGTATGGCCTGTAGGACTGTAATCTGGTGTGGCACAGCCCCTCCTGTACGGCCTGTAGGACTGTAATCTGGTGTGGCACAGCCCTTCTGTACGGCCTGTAGGACTGTAATCTGGTGTGGCACAGCCCCTCCTGTACGGCCTGTAGGACTGTAATCTGGTGTGGCACAGCCCTTCTGTACGGCCTGTAGGACTGTAATCTGGTGTGGCACAGCCCCTCCTGTACGGCCTGTAGGACTGTAACCTGGTGTGGCACAGCCCTTCTGTACGGCCTGTAGGACTGTAATCTGGTGTGGCACAGCCCCTCCTGTACGGCCTGTAGGACTGTAATCTGGTGTGGCACATCCCCTCCTGTACGGCCTGTAGGACTGTAATCTGGTGTGGCACAGCCCTCCTCTCCCCCTTTCCACCCAACATTCCCTCAATATTCCACTGGCCCAGTTCCGTGCGGCCAAGGTACTGTGAGTGGGAGTCGGGACATGTCCGCCACGCTATGTGCGTCAGCGACATAATTACTTGATTTCTGCCAGGGATCCAGTTGTAAATTCAGAGTTATGGAAACACAACCCCTTAAAAAGAAGGTGGTATGCCGGATTTAGCCATATTTTCATTGGAGCTATTTGAACACGTTGCCATGCGTTCCACCTGCAACTGCAACCCTAATTAGGTATTGCACGAATAATTAACACGCGAACCACCGGACAGGGGAGAATATCCGCCCCTGAAATTTAATAATTAAATACCATCGCTTAAAGGGAATAGGTCACCTTGAAAGTTGTCTTGAAATTCAACCATACGGTGCATCTTGAGCGAATATAACTACTACTAACTACTATATAACTACGAATATGACTTTGGTTTGGACAACTGATGAATCTATGTGGAGAAAGAAGTAAGTTTCTCTTTGTATTTCACGAGAAATCGAACGATGACAGCTGGCGTTCTGGCTCCGCCCCGCTCCGCCTGACGCCAAGTACAGTCTCTGACAAGGGGCCGCCGCGCCACCGGGCGGCTGAGCAGATATTAACGAGGCGTCGTGATCAGAGACTACGTGCCAGAGAGTGTACCTGCCTCCGGTGGTGAGCGTTCATGTCCCGATCGTGGCCCGGAACAGCGGACATGAAACCGGGCCCACTAGTCCTTTGTCGAAATTACTTAACGTAGGGAGGTAATTCTTTCACCACAACCCATTTTTAGATCTGCTCTACAAATCTGCTATCTCAGTCCAAAACCCCATGTTAAAGGTGAACTATTCCCTTTAAAGGGACTATCCCACTTTTGTGAAAGTTGTCGAATCACACTTAATTGTATGTCTATATGTCAAGCGAGGTCAGCTGAACATGTTCGTGAACTTTTTTTCCGATTTTGTTTTTACACATCACATATTTTGACATATCACCTAAAGTCAGGTCACGCGATTTCGCAATGTTCTCAGTTAAAATGCGTGATTTTTAGGTGGAATAGGAAGCTGCAGACCCTTCGAATCACGTGCCACCTATTCCACTCAGTGATCAAGATCACGTGATGACATAATTCAATATTTCGCCGATAGAGGCGTAGGGGGCACGCGTCCCCCAGTTAGGGGGGGGGGGGGGGCACGCGTCCCCCAGTTAAACAAATCAGGGTTAACATCCCCAAGAAAGCAGACTTGCTTGATTTTTTCCTGAATTCGTTCCAAAGGATATGCAACTTTATTTATTCTTAGCTCAAATTACATGTCATTTTTAACCATATATCGTTGAGTCCTTTCTTTGTAGGTACATATACTTAAAGATGTAGGTACTTAAATACTTTGTAGAAAATACGATGGTATGGCAGCTAAAAGTTGGTACACAAGATAGGCTTCTGTTATGATATGGTTTTCTAACTACCTGTCCGGCCATACGCAGAGCGTTATAAGCCTCTCCTCAACATTGATATCGGCATCTCGTCCAATCACTCAGGGAGTTTGCCAAGGTTCCTCTCTTGGCCCGCTACTCTTTACTGTATTTACAAATGACCTCAGCCTGCATGCCGCCGGCGCCTTTGTCGTGCAATACGCCGATGACACCCAGGTTCTCGTCTCTGGCCAAAAATCCGCCCTTCCGGCTCTGATCGGTGACATGGAAGCAGCCCTATCCTCCCTAGACGCGTACTTTCGGTCAAGCGGTCTTAAAGTAAACGAAACAAAATTTGAGCTTCTCCCTATCGGCACTCGGCAAAACTTACGCAACATGCCCTCGTTCACAGTGAAATTTCGCAACACCGCCTGGTGTTGCGAAATTTCACTGTGAACGAGGGCATGTTGCGTAAGTTTTGCGTAAGTAAGTCATCTCCGGTAACGAAGTCAAAAATCTCGGTATCACTTTCGACCGTTATCTTTCTTGGGATTCACACGTTGAACAGCTGTCTCGAAGGGTGTTGGCATCCTGACCGCCACCTCTCACCTACGTCACTACCTACCACCCGGCTCCCTACCCACCCCCGTCTCGGCCCTGGTCTTCTCACACATCCACTACGGACTCGCAGTGTACGGTAACGGTTCTGGAGAAGAAAAAAATCTGGCTACCATCCAAACAATATTCAACTTTGCAGCTCACATAATTTCTGGAAAACGCAAATTCGATCACATCTCTGGCGTGCGAGAGGACCTGGGCTGGCTGGATTCCCCGGACTTGGTCGTCCATCACACACTGACACTGCTACACAAGGTCCGTCGCACTGGGCAGCCTGAGTCTCTGGCCGTCCAATTCTGTACAAACCGCGAGCGACCCAACCACGTGCGTAGCACCCGCAGAGACGACCTGCTGAGTCTCCCCAACATACGCGGCTCAGCAGCGGGTAAAAGACAATTCGTGTATCGTGCCGCTGACCATACCTACATCACAGTGTTTAAGCGCGCATTGAAGAGGCGACTGGTGTCTGGTGACGATGACGATCGCCGCTGATGGGCTGATCTGATGTGACGCAGACTGTGATATGTTCATTTCGACTTGTAAGTAAAAGCGACTCAAGAAACAAAAACGAAAAATGTGCAAAATTGTAAATAGTTAAACACCATAGAATTAACATAGGTTTTGTTATCTGCTTGATTTTTACAAACAGTTTACAGATGACTGAGTGAAACGCGAGCTATACATGAACTATCCCAACTATCCAACATCCAATTATCAATCCGTTACTGATTGGCTATACGGAAAGATCGCTGTGCATTCTGCACGTACACACCATACAGTAACTGGATGTCCGGATCAACAGCAACGAAATGCGAGAAAGAATCGCGCGCACGACAATCTGCAGCTGATGCTTCGATGACAATTATCATCGAAGCATCAGCGCCAGCTTCACATGGAGAGTAAATCAACGAGCATACAAAATATACATGGCTACATGCAAGTACCTAAATAGTGTTTCTAAGTAATTTTGGGATAATATGTTGTATTGTTGAATTTTAAATGCTATTTTATGGCAAACGTGACCAACATTTTAAAGTTTGTCCTTTTCTGTGCTCATATTGATTAATTGTTGTGTTACGAGCGAGCGCGAGGCGCTCGCTCGTCCTTCCGGGGTGTAAGGGAAAAATCTTAATATGAGCGGCCCGGCCCGATCCAGCCCGACCCGACCTCGCCCGTGGCGACGCTTTTGAGAAGCTCATATCTCTGCAACTGCACATCCGATTGACAAGCGGTCTTCTTTGCTGAGCAGCCCCATTCAACTTACCATGTTTGAGACCAGTGCCAACTCACTTGGGTGACTACTGACTACCACTGCGGGTGGCGCGTGCCGCGTGAGGGGTGTTGAAAATTGTTTCCTCGCAAAAACTCCGCAACGGCTGGGCAGAATTTATGCAAATTTGGTTTGTGGTTAGAGACCCCTCAGCCGCCACTTTCCCACAAGTCAGGGGTGGGGTGCCTCTGCAAGTGCACACGTGTACAACCATATTCTATGTCTCAGGAACGGCTGAGCCTTGTTTGTGTTCGAAATTAGTGTGTTGTTAGGGACCTCTCAGCCGCCGCCTTCCCACAAGTCAGGGGTGGGGTGCCTCTGCACGTGCGCACGTGCAACCTTTTTTGTATGTCAGAAAATACTGGTATGTAAATGGCGTGAGGTCAAATGCAACTTCTATCATCCCTATTATATCATTAGACTCGCCAACAAATCATTTAAGCCCATTTTAGGGTACATACAATATACTTAATACTTATACATATACACGCAATCACTGCGTTCCATAATAATGTCAAGCCAAGGAGCGCATAACAATAAAATCTTAGCATGTTTGACCTCATTTGACCTTAAATGCTAATACAAAAATGATGAAATGCTAATGACCCCCCCCCCCCTTTCCCCCTCCAGTGCGTGTCATTTTCAGAGGCCCTCCAGGGCGCGTGCTAATAAAACCATATACCTCTATACAGTTCTACCTTGCATCTCACATTCCAAAGAACATAGTAATGCGCGTTAGTACCCACTTCCCATGCCTTTGCAACGAAGCTATGGATCAAATTACTGGTTATCAATCAAACCGGGAATCACCCTCCGGTAAAGGCGGGATAACACCTGGACGTCATATGAGTCATATGAGAGCCATTGGTGATTACGTGCGAGCGCCTTCGAGCTCGCTCGTCCTTCCGTGAAGTAGGGGGAAAATCGGAATATGAGCGGCCGGGCCCGGCCCGTGGCGACGCTTTTCAGAAGTTCATATCTCTGTAACCGCGCGTCCGATTGACAAACGGGCTGCTTTGCTGAGTAGCCTCATCAACCCTATATCGCAGTTTGAGACCAGAGTCGACTGACGTGAGTGACTATCACTGCGTGTGGCGCGTTCCGCGTGAGGGGTGTTGAAAGGTGCCTGCTCGAGAGAAAAAAAAATCCGCAACGGCTGGGCCGAATGTGTGCAAATTGTGTGTGTGGTTAGGGACCCCTCAGCCGCCGCCTTCCCACAAGTCAAGGGTGGGGTGCCTCTGTACGTGCGCAAGTGCGCACCCCTTTTTGTATCTCAGAAACTACTTGCCCGATCGAGTTGAAATTTGGTGTTGTGTCAGCAGACTGGTTATTGATTCAACTTTTTTGGAACGATTAAATCATGATTCACTTTGGAGTCTGAATGATTCAATCACCGTTGGATTCACGGATACAATTGTGAGCATTGATTCTTTCCGATTCAAAGAATCAAAACAAATATTTGAATCGATTCACGTTTGATTCAACATTTAAATAAATGTCGTTAATTTATATCAAATCAATAAAAATGGAAACATGCATATATATGATCATTAAAACATTGTTACAGCAATACTATTTCAGTATAAATTAATGTAGCCTCTGGGACTGTATGTATTTGCATAATTTACCAGTGTACATGCATCGTTAAGAATCGTTATATCTTTCGATTCAATCAGTCTTGATTTGATGCGGGTTTTGATTCAATCACGATTCATGAATCAAAAGATCTTGTGGTGAATCAATTATTGTTTGATTCAAGGAATTTTGATTGAACGATTCCAATCGATTCTATCAGTGTTGAATCAATAACCAGTCTGTGTGTCAGGCAACAGTACTAGGAAAGCAGCACCCTTATGCGTGCGCATACCAACCTCACCATACATTTCCTTCGCGCTCGCTCGTTCATCGCTAAATAGACCTCAAGTCATTTAGCACATGTGTATTCAATGCCAATGATCACACCATTCTGAAATACAAAGGAAAGGTAAGGAGAACAGAAGGACATTAGGATAGAAGCAATGACGACACAGGTCTGGAGTACTCTATCCCCTCCCGAGACTTTGAAGTCTCAAAGTATGATACAACATAACATCAGTCTGATACAGTCAAACTATGAGAACATAACATAAACAGACTGGGTGTAGCTGCTACCACGAGCAACCGTGAATGGCTTCATTCAAAGCGCAACGCGTATATACATTACACAAGCAACTGAGCCATGGCCAACTTAGCGGCGACAAACACCACGATGCAGATAACACACCTGAGAGACCAATATACAATCAAGTGAGCGCATAGTTCTCCGCTAGGAAAGGTGGCAGGCGAGTTTGCCGAGAAGGGCGGCGGGGTGTAGTGGGATCATGCTCTGACTGAGCGGTGTGCGTGGGATGGGGTACGGCCGGCGGGGGATTCGCAGCACACCGTGTGTCAGGTGGTGGACTCTGGGGAGCGACGGGCAGTGTACCGGGTGCTGCAGGTGCAGGGGCGGCGGTCAAGGTCGATGGTGTCGGTGCATGCAATCGAGCATCAGATGGGCTCGGCCGTGGGCTGTCGGGTGTGAGGCGGACCGGAGCTGGCGGGCGTGGCGGGTTGACAGCTGGTCGAGCGGCTGAGGGGTGAGCATTCCGGGCATCGGACATCAGTGGCCGCCCTGGGAGATTGAGCAGCGGAGGGGTCGGGGGGCGAGGCATGAATGGAAGGTATTTCCGTAGGTGGCGACGGTTGCGGATGGTCACGCGACCCGAGCCGTCGACACGGATGACATACTGGTCGAATTGACGCACCTCGATCACGATACCCGTCTTGTCCCACTTGGTCGGATGCGGGCCCACCAGGTTCTGGAGGCGGACGCAGTCGCCGATCGCGAGGGGTGGCAGGATCTGCGTGTGTTCAGATAGGCGTTCGTGTGTACGCATATGCCGGTTCCGTAGAGCCTCCTCGCGGTTGGCCAGTGTCTCCCGCCAAGTGCTATGAGGCCGATACCTCCCTGGGTGTATGGGGATGAAGTCGCGGATCGGACGGCCAAAGAGCACTTGTGCTGGGGAGAGGCGGGTGTCACGATCCGGGGTGTTGCGATACTGTAACATGGCGCGCTGAAAGTGGTCCGTGTTCAGGCCACCAGTGGCGAGCGTGTTGTCGCAGAGAAGGCGCTTCACAGTTTTCACCGCGACTTCTGCCCGACAGTTCCCATGGGGGAATGCGACAGATGACAGGCGGTGTCCAACGCCCCAGTTGCGGAGGAATGTCTCGGACGCTGTGGCGGTGAATTCTGGTCCACCGTCGGAGGTGAGTTCCTCGCTGATCCCGTAGGTGACGAAGGTCCTGCGCAGGGCAGAGACCAGACCGCTCGACCCGTTGGAGGATTCCTCGACGATGGGCCAGTTGCTGTAACGGTCGACGACAACCAGGTAGTGACGTCCGCAGTGCGAGAAGTAATCAGCGCAGATGCTCTGGAAGGGATATGCCGGCAGAATGGGTGGCGTAGGAGGGGCGCTCGGCTGGGATGGCGCGTTGCGGTTGCATGTGTCGCATCGGGATCGGGTGTCCGATATGGCTTGCGACATGCCGGGCCAGAAGAAGGAACTGGCGGCTCGAGAGTCCATCATCGACACGCCTTGATGGGCTGCATGGAGTGCCTGAAGGACACGATGACGAAGGGCAGGAGGGATCACCACTCGGTCTTTGTAGAGAACGACGCCGTCGTATTCGCTGAGATGGTCGCGGTATCTGTGGTACGGTCGGATCGCGACTGGTACGTCAGTCGGCGCCTCTGGAAAGCCGTTGTTGATGGAATCGATGAGCCGGAGCATCTCAGGATCGCTGGTGGTTGTCGTGCGTACGTCGTCCCAGGTTATTGACCTGATGAGATCAGTGGTGGCCGAGGCACTCAATGGCGTGCATGATGAGGTGTCGATTGTCTCGTGCGTCCGGACGTTGGCGAGAGCGTCGAGGATCGGCCAGGCGCGAGGGGTGTCCCGCAGGTTCGGAGGAGCCGACGTGGTGTCAACTGATGCGTCATCAGGGAGGTCAGGTGCTTCGGGTGCCCCAACCGGGTGACGAGAGACGGCGTCAGCTGCGTTGTTCCGAATGCCAGGGACATGAACAACACGGAACCTGAAGCGAAGGCTCTTCTCCTTTAGGTTCCGAAGCCGCGGGTTCGGGATCTCTTCCAGGGAGCGGTCACCGAGGACCTTCAGCAGAGGTCGATGGTCCACAGCCACGAGCAGGTCAGAGCAGCCAAGAGTGAAATGACGAGTCTTGTGAAGGGCGTCCACGACGGCCAGTGCCTCGCCTTCGATTGGTGCGTAACGGGATTCGGCGCCGTGGGTGAAGCGGCTCCCAACCAACACGGCACGCCAGCCAGAGTGGCAGCAGAATGGCCGAGTTCCGGCGCACTGGCAGTGCTTCTGTAGGAGCCAGTAGCCGAGTCCTTCCTTCGACCAGTCGGTGGCCAGGCATGTGGGGCGAGTCTTGTCAAAGATTTCAACACCGTCCTTGATTTGGGCGATGATGACTTTTTTCGACTGCTGGAAGAGGATGTCCAGCTGGTCGGTCCACGCGAAGGACTGGCCCGGTTTGAGCAGGTCACGGTACGGTCGCATTTGATCGGCTGATGCGAACGCGTACGACACCTGATTGAGTAGGCCCAGCCAGCTGCGGACGTCGGTCAGGTTCCGAGGAGTAGGGAAGCCCTCGATCGCCTGCAGCATCCGCGGACACGGTCGCACAGTCGTCGGTGTGATTTCGAATCCAGCGAACTCCGCGACGTCATTCGCGAAGCGGAATTTGGACGGGTTCTGCGTGATGCCATGTCGGCCGCAGCGGTCCAGCCATTCGACAGCTTGGTGAAATGACTCCTCAATGTTGTCTGCCCATAGAACGGTGTCGTCGACGCACTTGGTTTTGCGCGGGATGTCGGCGACGAGAGCGTCGAACCGTCGGCTGTACCCGTCTCCTGAAGCCGTGTAGCCTTGAGGGGCGACGCAGTACCGGTAGCGACCCCACGGCGTTATGAACGTAGTGAGGTGGCGGTCGTCGGGGTGGAGAGGCACGGCATGGTAACCATTCCATGCGTCGCACACGGTTTTCTTCGTCTCCCGTGGGACTGCCCGGGCTTGATGGAACGGCGACTGAGTGTGGTGGGTTTCGCGGGTGGCGTGGAGGTTCAGATCCTGGAGGTCAACCGTCCGTCGGGGCTTACCGTTCTTTTTGGGGTTGATCACCATCCGGTGACACCAAGTCACGGGTGTACCGATAGGGACTTCCTCGACGACTCCTAGGCGACAATCTTGGTCCAAGCCGGCCTTGACATCGTCCTGCCAGTGGATGGGGACAGGGATGGGTGTGTGATGAGCTACGGGTGTGGCTTCAGGATCTACCATCAGACGGAGAGGCGGACCTTCCATCGCGGGTAGGGTCTGATGTGTGCACACATTGAACGTGCTGGATGCGTAGTAGTCGAGGAGCCAGGCCTCTAGCTTAGCCCGATTTTCCTCAGTGGGAGGGTACGGTGGCGCAGTTGGGCGCGGTGGGGGGAGCTGACGTCGTGGGCAGTCACACTCGGCTGTGATGCAGGATACTGGTGCAGCAGTGTCACTTGACGTGCTCATGGGTGCCGCGATGGGTGCTGCCTTGGACTGAGAGTGTGTACCAATCTTCGGGAAGTCGGGTGGGATGATGCCGAGTGCTTCGCAGGCTCCGCGAGAGAGGAAGAATTTGTCGGTGGCATCAGTGAAGTACACCACTTGTCTTGTCTCCAGGCCCCCGGGTCCCCGGGTGTTTGAGACGCGGAGAGGGAGGGCGCCAATGATGTGGATGGGATCGTTGTTGACCGCAGCCATTTTCAGCTGAACTTGAGTGAGGTGGCGTTTGTCGAGCCCCAGGTGTCGCAGGAACGAGGTGCCTGCGAGGCAGGACTGACAGCCTGTGTCCGCGACGGCGTATACCAGTGGGGACGTGGTGGGTCGACGTAGGACGGTGTCGAGACCCAGGGCCCTGGAGTCACACGGAAGATGTGAGACGAATACAGGGACAGTAGGTTGTGGCGCAGAGGGCCCCCTTTCCCAGGTGTCACGAAGAGAGTCATACAGATGGTGTTCCATCAAAAGCTGCCCGTGAGGTGCGGGGAGCGGGCCGTCAGACTGCTTACTGACACTGCACAGAGTGTCAAACACTGTGGAAGCACTCGGTTCTGCGATCTCGGTTTGGGCTGGTGGGTCAGACTCAGTCGAGCGTTGGGACCATGCCACCGCGACACTTTGAGAAGTGGCAGGCAGCCGCGGTTTGCTCGATCTGCACACACGTTCGTGATGGTTCATTTTGCCACACTTACCACACTGGTGCCCATACGCACTGCATTTAGACACCCGGCTGGCTCTGTCCAAAGGATGGTCCCTGGTGCCGCAGAAGCCACAGGGCCGAGAGGTTGATCCTCCACCACCATCAGTGGATCCAGGGGGCTGTCGGACTCGATGGGCGTCACGCTGCTGTCGACGGAAGCTGCTGACAGCGCTGACGTGAGCCGGCACAGCTGAACCTGAAGCAGCAGCTAGGCGCTGAGCAGACTGTTTGCCGCCCTCCCGGGACTCGATGAATCGGAGAGTGTCTTCGAGTGAGGTTGTTCCGTCTTTCTCAGACAGGAGGGAGAGCTTGATTTCGGGGTCATAGACGCCACGGATGAGACATCTCGGATCATCTCGTCGCTGTAGTCCACGGTTCCCGGGTCGGGGCAGCTGCAGGTGGTTGTATATTGACATGTCAGGGCGATGCCTTTCAGGCGGGCACAAAAGGCACGTACCGGTTCATCTCTATCCTGTCTGCAGTTGTGCAGCTCTTCACGTGCCACCAGGACGTTTTCAGCACGGACAGCCAGATCTTTGATGCGTTTGAGGACAGTGTCTTCTTCAGCAGTGGAGAGGGCTCCAAACAGACGGGCGAGGTCCCGCCTCAGCTGCTCCTCACAACAGTCAAGCAGTTGATACACAGCCTCAGGTCCTTTGATGTGTGTGGCTGCCTTGTATGTCGTCCAGCGTTGCAAGAAGTAGGACCACTCCTCAGTTGTTCCCCCAGCAGCGATGATAGGACGCTTTATCTTTTCCACCTGGGCAGTGGTACTGGCAGGTGGTGTAGGGTGGGTAGCCCGCTCATGCATCTGGAGCAGGGCTATGAGGGTAGTGCGGTCTTCCTCTTGAATGCTCCATGTGCAGTCAGGATATGGACATCGGATAGGCTCTTGATTTGACATGGTGTGATCATAAATAGACCTCAAGTCATTTAGCACATGTGTATTCAATGCCAATGATCACACCATTCTGAAATACAAAGGAAAGGTAAGGAGAACAGAAGGACATTAGGATAGAAGCAATGACGACACAGGTCTGGAGTACTCTAATCGCCAACTACGGCGCCATACTGGTTATTATTGTTATGGGCTTCTGACCTCACCCGGTGTGGCAGCCCGGGTTCGAGTTGCTTCGGCGCTCGTTATTTGCCCCTGACTGGGATGGCCTGCTGCGGCCGGTGGCAGCCAGGGTAATAGAACAACAGCGGTGGCAGCGGTCGCACTCAAGGTCAGGTGACGTCAGAGGGCGGGGCGGACCGTGTCCAGGTATGTCGGACACGTAAAAGTTTCGCCCCTAAATTCTGCCGGACGCCAGGAATTGCTTGATCGGGTGGTGGGGCCAGGGCCTGCGCAACAAGCTATGCTTAGCGCGGGGCCTGACCTCGTAAATCCATCCATTCAAACACTTTCGGACTAAATTTACATATATAAAAATTGCTATTGAAAAAAATATTTTGGTGATTTTGCGTACCGTTCGCAGTAGCAATATACTTATGCATTTACTGGCAATGTTGGAGTTGTAATATTCATAATTGGGGTTGTAATTTTTGAGGATGCAGTTGTAGCTACAACCCCGAAAGTATATAAAGTTCCACCCATGGCTTCGGCCATATATAGGGGACGGCTACTACGAGCCGTCCCCCCCCCCCCCCCCCCACCCCGCTCAACATCTTCTCGCTAACGGCCTGCTGCCCACTGGCAGATCAAGGCAGGATGGGGGAGGGGTATTAGGGACAAATGCCCCCTCACAGGAACATGGGGGAAGCATTCAACACAGGCATGCCCCTTCCCCCGCACGTTCCTGCATTGGCTGTAAGAAGTGATAGCCCGCGCCCCGCTGGGGTGCAGAATCTGCCCCCCCCCAGGATTTGCTCAATTACTTAAAAACCGTTATATACATCGACGTGAAACTTTAAGTACCTGATGCTGGATCAATTATACGTCTTCTAAAAAAAAAAATGGAATTGTCAATTGGTGCAATACTTTGGGAGATAATGACGTTTTAGTGACGTCATGTCATGTAATTTTTCGTGTAAAAACAATACATGTTTGAGAAATCGTAGAAAGTCGAGTGTTGAAGCAGATTGCAAACATAAAATGTGACAAGCAAGCAAATGACATTCTTCAAAATGGCTCTGAGATTTTCGAAATTCTGAGATTTGTACCACAAAATTAAAATAAAAAGTATTTTTTTCGAGAGAAAAAAAACGAAAAATCAACACTTTCAGCGATATTTACCAAAACTGCATTTATATTGGAGAACCAAGTATGGACGATATCCAAACCAAATTTCAAAGCAATATCTTTATTTTTAACCGACTTATGGCTCCCTAAGTATAAGTAACTCATGACGTCATTTTTTTCAGTTGCATTTTTTGGCTTTAAGTGACCAGATACAGACAAATAAATGCCACCACTGTATTTCTGAGACAAAACTGGTCTAGAAACATCCCTTTTTGTATTTAGATCAATCCATTTAAAATGTTTTCCTTTTGTGACCTGACCTTGACCTGAGGGCAGGGGCGTAGGAACTATGTTCAAGTTAGGGGGCAGGAGGCATTCTGAAGTCGATTCTTTCCATGCAACGCCCATAGGCGTAATGTTAAAATAAAAAATGTTGAGGGGGGACGGCTGCCCCCTGCCCCCCCCCCCTGTTCCTACGCCTATGCCTGAGGGTCATTACCTATATGGGGTTAGGTTGTGAAAATGGCTGATACTATCTAATTATACGTGTAAAATAACCCATAGAACACGTGTCGCATGGCTTTCGTAGACCTCTTGCCAATTGTGACCTTTTGTGACCTGACCTTGACCTTTACTTACAATTTCACTTTCGCTTATGTGGGAAATTAATTATACCTTTAAGAGCACTTTCTTGCGAGAATAGTCGCAATCTAAGGCTTTGGATGGAAACTATGGCCCATTAACTCAAATACCTCGATTTTGACCCTTGACCTGGCTGTGACCTGACATGTGACCTTATTTTGACAATTTCGCGCATGCTTTAGATATGTCACATTGAGAGCTTTCCATTGCCGCCTTGCGCGTCTCGCTGCGGTTATTGGATCGGAAGATAACGAGGAGGTGTGTTCGGCTGAATACCCCAGCGGGGCCCGAGATAATTAGGAAAAAATCCTCCCCCCTCCCCCTCCCAGTTACCGACTGTTGCGCTGACGACCCGACGTCACCCCCCCCCCCCCCCCCCGCTCAACGACTCTTCGCGCTAACGACCAGGCGCTACTCCCCCCCCCCCCCACCCCCGGTCAACGACATTTCGCAGATGAAGCTGAACGTAATTTTGCCCCCCCTCCCCCCAACTCGAACCCTAGATCCGCCAGTGCTGCTACCCCCCCCCCCCCCCCCTCCGGTCAACAACTTTTGCTTTTGACTGAGACTGTTACTGCGTCCCCCCCAGTCAAAAAATCCGTGGCGACGCCCCTGCTATATAACGACAACGTTGCAGATCCATTCACTGAAATTAAAGTTATAGGGTTTAAAGTTACCCGTCCGATAACACCTACCCAAAATTCCTTTTTTTAATTATATGTGAATGTAAAATCCCAAAAGGTCTCGTGGTACGTTATGCACCACGAGACCTTTTGGGATTTGCCCCTCCCCAAACCAACTTTTTCGTCGTTCTGGATCCGCCCTTGCCCGTAAGTGAGGACCCTCCCATCAACCCAGTCCCATCCACCGCCCCCACCCCCGTAACTTCCCCACAGTCCATACGTGTCGCCCCTCGCCTGCTGCCAGCGCACAACAGCTGATGACGCTCCCTTCCCTCGGACCGTGGCCCGCGTTCATTGGCCGATCAGTCCGACCAATGGGAATCCGCCAATGCAGAGAGCTGACGGCCAATGGTAGCGTTCCACGCGTGGCGGCTACATGAGCCGGCACCGGTAGGCGTCCGCGGAAGTCTGTCAGCATTTATCGGCTGGGTGGTGAGGTTGAGGGTGTTGTATTAGAAGTGTCCAAAAATGAGGGCTCTCGTTCTCGTTGCCCTGTTCTGTGTGGTTCGGAGTGAGGTGTTTTTCCAAGACAAATTTACAGATGGAGGTAAGTTATTTATATCTATCATTGGAAGAGCGAGAGCTGTGGCCCTCCAGCTTTCCCCGGCTCCAGTCACCAGTTTCAATTCCAGTTTCATTTAACACATTTGAGCACAAGGCACATTTTGGATGTTCGCTGCCACATTTCGTCTGTGTATTAATATTTGTTTACATATTGCATGCCTATTCCACTAATGTTTTTTTTTTTTGCACAACTTTAACTAATAATGTTTCATCTATTCCAGATGACTGGGAGAGCAGATGGGTGCTGTCGGAACATGCCAAGGACCTGGGCAAGTTCGTCCTGAGTGCTGGGAAATATTTTTCTGACAAGGAGGAAGACAAAGGTAAGATTGTCCTTTCAGTTGGCAAATTTATAACCATCTCAAATGTCAACGTTTCACTAATACTGACATTGGGATGGGGGACAAGTCCCCCCCACACATTTTCAGATTTTAACATTACGCCTATGGCGTTGCATGGAAAGAATCTACTTCAAAATGCCTCTGTTCTCCCCCCCCCAACTTTCAGAAGGTGGTGATGCCCTTATTGAGCATAGTGTATGTATAATATTGTGCACTGCATAGTATTTTGTGCATTATTTGTGCATATATATATATATATATATTGAACATAGTATTATGATATTGAGCATAGTATGTGGTGTAGTTAAATGATTCAATGCATTCAATTCAGCTCACACACATCTGGTGCCAAAGCAAGCAGTTCTGAAGTTTACTCAACTGAATTTAGTGGATCGAAGCTTTTTCATGTATATTGGTATTCCATTTAGTCCACATAGGCTAAACAACTAACCATGCACATTGCAAAGCATCAAACTTTTCATGGTATCAGGGTGTGCACTTCAATGCATGAAAGCACTGATAGTTAAAGGGACTATCCCACCTTAACACTATATTTGAGTTGATAGCCATTTTGATGGCTTGGCATTACAATTAAGTATGGTAGCAGCTAAAACAACCACAATGATCTAATAAAAAAGATATTTGAGTTTGATTCTGACATCTAAAAAATAAGGCCCATGTGTAATTGAATAGGGCATCTAAACCGACAGTCATCTCTTTAGCCAACTGGTAATGATAAGCCAACTTGTTTTAAGGTCAGCCTTGGAATATTTTTTCTTCATTTCTCGATCCCCAGGTGGTTCACAATCTAAGCCAATCTAGACACCGGATGGTTAGCTTTTTCTGCGCAATGGATGTCTACAAAAAAAATTGTGCTGTACATATGGCAGCACAGGATTTCCCTGTTATTAAACAAAAATCATGACGTCACCAACCCAACTTTACGCTTAAAACTAAAAGTTGAATATCTTCCAGGATGAGTATTTTTGGGAGAAACGTTGACAAACATGTTCAGCTGACCGCCTGATATGTAGACATACAATTAAGTGTGATTCAACAACTTTCACAAAGGTGGTACAGTCCCTTTAACCAGTGCCTTGGTATGTTGGTATAGACATCCTGATAGCATGAAAAGTCTGTTGTGACAAAAGGTTGGATCACTAAAGCATGAATGTCAACTGTCTATGTCATGTCCGATATTTCCATTAATTGTTATTAGAGGTGTTTGGTGAGCTCATCTCATTGCCTGATGTTTGTATTTACTGGACTTAATCCAAATTAAGTATTTTGCTAGACTTGCACCTTCTGAAGAAGGCTGTAAATATGCCCCAAAATATTATTTAAATTATAAAATAATATATAATATAAAATTAAATTAAAATATTATTTAATATTGAGTCAATTCAGATTGGTTTTAGAATCATTAAAGACCATAATCTACTCATTTCTGCCATCAGATTCTAATTTATTAGAACAATTATGTAATTAATTATAGGAAAATATATGATAAATATAATTTATGTTCATTTATAATCTCAACAGTTCCCATTAGCTAGTTTTTCATTGTCGGCTTATTTGATGTTTTCCTGCTTCATAAGTAGTATTGTCCCATGTGGGCATTATGGGTGGAGTTGCTTGTCTACTTGCTAAGTGATGCCTGATCTTTTCCAGGATTGAAGACTTCTCAAGATGCCAAGTTCTATGCGATCTCTTCAAAGTTCCCTGCCGTCAACAACAAGGACAAAACTTTGGTTGTTCAGCTGTCTGTGAAGCATGAGCAGAACATTGATTGCGGAGGAGGCTATGTGAAGCTCTTCCCCAGCTCTCTGGACCAGAAGGATATGCATGGCGAATCGCCCTATGCGATCATGTTTGGCCCAGACATTTGTGGCCCGGGTACCAAGAAGGTGCACGTCATCTTCAACTACAATGGGAAGAACCATCTGATTAAGAAGGACATCCGCTGCAAGGATGATGTGTACACCCATGTGTATACTCTGGTCCTGAAGCCAGATAATACCTATGAGGTAAAGTTATTATGAATATTAATACCATCTTATCATTAAGAAACTTTTTTTTACAATTGTTCAGTGTGTGTGTCAATGTGTGGTGAGTACCACATACTATGGCAAGCTTTCATGCAAGGTTATTTTCCTCTTCTGGCTTTATGCCAGTTTTTTTTTATATTTTGATTATGTAGGCTAGCAAATTGGTTATTGATTCAACTTTTTTAGAACGATTCAATCGCAATTCATTTTGGAACCTGAATGATTCAATCACTGTTTGATTCATGGATAATTTTTTGGATAATTGATTCTTTCCAAAAAGAATTAAGGTTCTAATAAATTCATGTTAGATTTAACATTTAAATACGTTCAATTTATGTAAAATCAATAAAAATGGAAACATACAATTATTAAAACATTGTTACAACAATAATATTCCTGTATAAATGAATGTAACCACTGGGACTGCATTGTATTTGCACAATTTACCATGTGCACTTGAATTGTTAAATATTTTGTTTCAATCAAAATCCTTTGATTCAATCAGCCTTGATTCCATGCAGGTGTTGATTCAACCACGATTCATGAATCAAAAGATCTGGTGAATTTATTCTTTTTTATTCAGGGAATTTTGATTGAACAATTCCAATCGATTCCATCAGAGTAGAATCGATAACCAGTCTGTTGGTTGGTTATCTATGTGCTGCTGTCTGAAAAGAGCAGCAGTTTATCAGCTTGCTGAAAGTGTTTCGGGTAGATCCACTGACTGTTTTTGCTTGCCTCCAGGTGCTTATCGACAACGAGAAGGTGGAGTCTGGTGATCTGGAGGCTGACTGGGACATGCTGCCACCCAACACCATCAAGGACCCTGAGGCCAAGAAGCCTGAGGACTGGGACGACAACGAGAAGATTGACGATCCTGAGGATACCAAGCCTGAGGACTGGGATCAGCCTGAGCACGTCGCCGATCCGGATGCCACCAAGCCGGAGGACTGGAATGAGGACATGGACGGCGAGTGGGAGCCCCCCATGATCGACAACCCCGACTACAAGGGAGAGTGGAAGCCCCGCCAGATCGACAACCCCAGCTACAAGGTAGGTGAAGCCCTCTGGCGGCAGCTTATAGGATCGATTCAGTTATATTTTGTTGGACATAAGGATAAAAATGTACCTTGTTTATTGGTTAGTTTTTGCCCGGGTATGGTTATCAATTACAGGTGTCGTAGTTATAGTTTCCAATGCTTTCGGGTGCCGTGAAATATGCCTAGTGTTGCCCTTTCTACTCGTTTGTATTAGATGTTTAGCTTAACAGCTCTCGCAACAATGTAGAGCAAGATTGTTCGCTCCACTGGGCTTTTCTCGCTTCCAGACAATATGCGGTCATGAGGCTCCACTTAGTCATTCCATGTCTTGGCAGTTTAAGCGTACCAGGGTAATTATCCTGCAGCCGGTCAATGCGTCGATGCACCAGCGCTCGTGCCTCTGATGGCTCATCGATTATGGAATGCCGGCCTGACCGCCCGCCAACATGCGATTATACTGATAAGCTGTTGGGCTGACCACATTCTGTCTTTGTGTTGCAGGGCAAGTGGGTTCATCCGACGATCGATAACCCCGAGTACGAGGCCGACGACACGCTCTATCTGCACGAGGACATCGGCGTGTTGGGTCTGGACGTGTGGCAGGTCAAGTCTGGCACCATTTTCGACAACCTCCTCATCACTGACGATGTGGAGGCGGCCAAGGCCGACGCGGAAGCCGTCCTGAAGCGCGTTGAAGAGGAGAAGAAGATGAAGGAAGCTGAGGAGGAGGAGGAGCGGGAACGGATGAAGAATGAAGCTGAGGAAGCCAAGGATGAGGAGGGAGACGGAGACGCTGATGAGGATGAGGAGGATGAAGAGGACGATGACAAGAAGGATGAGGATGATGTGTTGGAGTCGCACGATGAGCTGTAGAGGATTTCATGACAGCTGTATTTAAACCGTGATATATTGTCCTCTTGTGGAGCTTCGTTATTGCCGGTTTGCCCGGCAGGACACACCTTGTGGTCGTGCCAGTCAGGAAATGTCACCTAGCCGAGAGATTAAAACGATTGTAGGGGAAACACCATTTGTGTGACTGGGAGCGCGTCTCGACTGGGAGCAAGTCTAGTGAATGTGAAGTCATCGGGTGGGGAGGAGGGGTTTTATTTGGGGATTCACCTGTGTTGTCACATACCTGTGTGTGTATGTGGATGGTGTACTTTTGCCCACAGAACCACCGTCTTTTGTTTGTTTTTATAAAACATCTTGTGTTTTGGTGACCCAACGTCAAATCCGGCCCCGAAAACAAAGTAGCCACTGAGATTTGTTCTGTATTGCGTGCTCAATACATCATTAATGTTGAGGAAAATCCGGTTTGTGACGTCAGGCAGCGGGCCATTGTCTGAGTCGGACGCTGGTGCAGGAGCGCCTGTCTGCGGCGCCGGGTGCCACGTGGAAGACTGAGGGGCGGTGTCCAGTGACGTCACGAGTGCCGGCTATCTGTCAGATCGCCGCCAGTGCTGGGGGGGGGGGGGGGGGGGGGGGGGCTGGGACTGAGCAATGTGCGACACTGGACAGTGGGTATCAAGGTTAAGAATCGAGCGAATATGCGCGTGTGGGAGCACATTCCGTTATTCCACGGTCAGGTGGTGTAATTTCGGTCTCGGCGAGCGGAATGACTGGGGGAAGTATTACCCTGTCGTTCAGCTGCCGTTAGGCGATCATTTGTAGCCTGGTTTGATTGGTGTTTGCGGTACCTCATTGAGACTGGCGCCACCTATACAGTGCCACTCAGGTGACGCCACCTGTGGCCATGTCGCAACTGCCGGTGTCAGCAGTTATCAAACATGCCAGGCCTAGCTTAGCTTAAAAAAATGACCCACCGCCAGGGCAAGGTTTAAAGAAAGAAACAAATGCCATGTATTCGTCCTTTAAAGGAAATAGTTCACCTTCAACATGGGGTTTTGAACTGAAATAGCAGTTTTGTAGCCCGTGTTGAGAAATCCTTATCTGCAACTTTTCTTGGCTGAAAAGACTCCAGCCGAAGATATTTGACTTTTTGACGAAGGAACGCGGCGCATATATGATGTACCGTACCGTCTGAAAGTGCCAGGGAGCATGCGCAGACCAATAACGCACACCATACAATTAATAATTTACGACCTTCTGTCCTGAATTGGCGCGATGTAGGACCATTTTTGAAAAGAAAAAAAGAAACTATTACAAAATATAATAAAATCGTGTTCTGAAAAATGTTCCGAAGGTGAACTATTTCCTTTAAAGGGAAATATTCACATTTGCCCACAAAAATGGAGTTATTACTTGAAATCGACAGACAAGACCAAAATATATTGTAAATTGATCACATTTTGCATATAAACATCCCTACCGAAGGATATTTCAAGTTAAAGTTGATAAACGTTCTACGCTTATAACGGTTGGCAGGGGCGGTTCTTCCATGTAGGCAAGGTAGGCTATGCCTACCCAGTTCGGTAGCCTTTCGATACCGATATTTATCTTCCCTTCTTTTCATTTCATTTTTTCCCTTATTGATTAATATGGTTTTCTGCAATCGGAATGAGCCTATCTTGGAGCAAATTTGCCAAATTTGCCAAGAAAATTTCCTTCGAAACCATAAACTAAACGCAAATGGAAGAAAACCCTTGCCTAAGCTTGCCTACTTCGTCCTACTAGATTATCGACCAGCTTGTGTACAAATCTATTGGGTCCTGCAGTAAAAAAATCCCTTGTTAGGTAGGCATATCAGGCACGTAGCCAGGATTTCGTCCAGGGGGGGGGGGGAGGCGCCTCGAAAGGGCCCCTTCCCGAGCGTTGAAAGGGCCCCCTTCCCAAACGTTGAAAGGGCCAAACAAAACGGATGAAAAGGCGCGTTACAAGGATAGAAATCCAGTATGACAGGTATGGCATGGGCCATACCAACTTTAAGAGCTGGAGTTAGCAAGCTGCCATATCAACTTTGGAACCAGCGACACCAATTTGGAATCAGCTATACCAACTTAGAATATTTTAAAGCTCAAGACTTGGAACTCGCGACGCGAAAATTTTGAGTCTTATTTCCTGGATATGCGTTCTCATCAATGCGCCGCATTGTGTATGGTGCGGACCTCTAAAAATGCTATATTGTGCGTTAAAAGTGCGGTAAGAAAGCGCTTAAAGGGAAATAATGACCTTTTTCCACAAAAATGGAGTTAGCACTTGAAATCGCCAGACGAGACCAAAATATATTGTAAATTCATTACATTTGTGCATGAAAACTTTCCTACCGAAAGATATTTCAAGTTAAAGTTGATAAGCGTTCCACACTTTTAACGACCGGTACTTGCAAGTACTTTTGGTCCTCATCAAACTGCGGGCTTTTCCCGTATTGCTTTTTTACGCAATGGAGTGGAAAATATATTGTGCGTTCTGCTTGTTGTGATTATATGCCCGGCAATCTTCTAAAACTAACAGCGATTGGAAAAAGTGGCAATAAAATCGGATGCTCATCGATGCACATCAACGGCGACATAGTTAGTGGTTGCGACCCTCAATTTGTGAAAAGCGATTCATTTGTTTTGAACATTAGGAGTTTTTTTATATAATTTGTCTGTGGCTGTATATAACACTATGCTTTATATTATCATGAAAAATAATAATTTTTCCCAAACAAACTAACAAACAATAACACAAAACTGGCAATTAATTCGGAAGCTCATCGATGCACATGGACGGCGACCTATTTAACGTCGGCGATTTGTTTACAAAGTCATTGTCATGCTTCTCGGCGCACTTAACCATTGTGGCGAGTTGTTCCTGATTAGTATACCCAAGTCCCGCAGCAGGCTTTGTTAATGACGTCACTGGTGCCATTCTTGTGTAGCATTGCAAAATATATCTGATTTTGAGTTGAAAGCTAATTAAAGACTTATTCAAATAGTTTGAATTTTCTTGTTAATCATTATTAAAGGTATTTTATCACTGTATGTCATAGTAGTTGACACTTCAGAAACTTATGACGTAATAATATTGTATCCAATATGCATTTCCCTCGCCTTTTGCTATTGTGGCGCAGTGCCGAGTGCTTTGCGAATACTGGTAGGAAGGACGAATTTGTCAATGACCTTCATGAAGTGCACAAGGTACTTGTTTTGTGTTTTTTCCAAACTTACAACTTTGGATTTGGGAATAATTTTATTTAATTCTTAAATTTAAATAAAGTAATTTTAAAACCATAACGGTAGCCTAAGAAATTGTTGCTAACAAAATCAAAAGGTCATTATTTCCCTTTAAGTGAACTATTTTGCCCAATTATATAGGAAAGTAGCAACATAACACGTATATGCGCCGAGAAACGGGCTGATTTTTTCTTCTAACCCGCATGTAATTGAATTTGTAGTTACATTGCGCCGCGGAGCGGCGCGAAAATTTTGAGTTGTATTGCCTGGACAACTACATTCTTAATGTTGAAAGGCCCAGGGTCTTTTCAGATCACCTAGGGGCCCCTCCGACCTTTTCAACGTCCTTCCGACCTGTTCAGGGACTCATCTGGGATCCCCGAAGCGAAAAGACATGATGTGGAATGGGTGATATATATATATATATATATATATATATATATATATATATATATATATATATATATATATATATATATATATATATATATATATATATATATATATATATATATATATATATATATATATATATATATATATATATATATATATATATATATATATATATATATATATATATATATATATATATATATATATATATATATATATATATATATATATATATATATATATATATATATATATATATATATATATATATATATATATATATATATATATATATATATATATATATATATATATATATATATATATATATATATATATATATATATATATATATATATATATATATCAAATACAAAGAGGGCTTACCTCCAAGAAAAACTTAAATCAGAGCTTTCGGGTATATTGTAACACCCTGACGAAGGGTGTTACAATATACCCGAAAGCTCCGCTTTTAGTATTTTATTGTGGAGTCTTTCTCTTTGTATTTAATCTTCATCTGGGATCTCTACGTGCTTTTGGCCCTTCCGGTCTGACCAGGGACTCTTCTGACCTTCCAAGAAGCCCCTCTTGTGTGTCAAGAGGCCCATTCGGCCTGTTCAGAGGTCCTTCCGACCTGGCCAGGGACTGCACTGGCTGTTTTGTCGCCCTGCCGACATGACCACTGCTCAGGGGTCCCTCCGACCTGCCCAGGGGCCCCTCCAGTCTGGCTAGGAACTCATCCGGCATTTTCAAGGGCCCTTCCGACCGGCCCAGGGACTCTTTCAGTCTAGCCAGGGGCCCCTCTGACTTGCCCAGGAGCCCCTCCGATCAGTGTCAGAAAAGTGGCCCGTTTCTCCATTTTTCTGAACTTGGAGTTTTGTTCCGTGGAAACTTTGACTGTAAAGAATGATTTTGTTTAGTCTGCGGGTGAAAATGGCTGACGAGCATACAAAATAGACTGAGATTTAACTTTCCGAACAATGGCCGGAACGTGACAACTTGATGCGACACAAATTGTCAAAAAAAATCGTAAGGTGGAACCTCCAAATTCCCAACATCCGACATTTCTGCAGTGATTTGGGGAAGGAAAATTGGTACTGTTCCAAAAAATAAACAAAAAACTGTTTAAAACCTCCCAAAAAGTTGTTGCGTATTCAGGTTACAACCACGCCACCGATACCATCGTCATCGGGGCCATGCGTAACCCTGGGGGCTGGGACAATACAAACTCGTTATGCAAAAGACGTCAGTACTTTAGACGGAGACTTGAGCCCAGTTTCCCATATACGCATGGGTGGGTGGGTCACGACCCCCCTGGGCCCCCCGGATGTAAAAAACTGGGGGGGGGGGGGGGGTCCGGGGGTCCAATACAAAAAAAATGAAAACTGGGTGGGGGACCTCTTGAGCAGAAGAAAGCGGACGGTCATAGGTCAGAATGGGCCCTACACATGCCAAAATGGGGGTTCATAAACCGAGTTAGCCGTCTTCACTGGCGGATCCAGGGGGGGGGGCATTTAGGGCGGCCGCCCCCCCCCCCCCCCCCCCCAAAGCCCAAAGTGGCCTGTTTGCCCCCCCCCCCCCAAAAGGTTCACTTAAAAAGTGATCGTTAATGACTAAACGATACCTTATTTTTTATCTTTGTGATAAAAGTAATTTTTTGGTGAAAAAAATATGGAAGTAATTTGGTAGCAATCGACATAGGCAAAAGAAACATTAGTGGCGCAAGACACAATCCGAAGACAAGGACATATATAAGCCTTGTCTGAAGCACGGTAAATACAAGGCCATATATAGGAGGTAGAGTCATCCGGCGATTCTGTGTGATCATGACGTCAGAGCGTGACGTCATGTGGATCCATCGGCCTCCTCCGCCATTGCAGTTAATGCTATTTCGGGAGAAATAAATATCATCTAACTCGGAAAGTAAAAATGTTACGAAAAAGAAAAAGACAGCGTTGAAAAGCTCAAAACAGGGCAAATAGAAATCTTCTGGATCATTTTAAGCTCAGATCAATATTGAGGTCACTAGAGGTCATCAAAGGTCAGGGCCTTGTTTACGGTCACCCTGCGGTTAGGCGGTCACCAGCGAGGCTCTAAGCCCCGCCCCTTCGATGTAATTTTGATTTAACCTAAACCACATGGAATTTGTATGAATCGACGTGTTCTGACGAGGCGAACACGATGACATCAAAATCATTGCTGTATCTATATTTGTCAAAAAGTTATTTGCGAAAAACAGTTTTAACCGACTGCAGACATGCGCCAGAATTGACTACTGGGGTGATGTCATAAGTAGAAGTGGACACGTTGCGAAGATAGGGATGACACCCCCCTGGGTAAATATAATACTTCTGAAGGTAGGTTTGGCCATGTGCGTCAAGTTAGTATTCGTTTTCGTATTCGTATTCGTTTTCAGCGTCGAGTTCCGATTTTCCCCAAACTTAGCATATGGGTATATCTCATCGAGTTATGCACGAATATGCAATCCGTTTTGACCTAGGACAAATGGTTTGACCTCCATAGGTCACTGAAATGTCATCGCACGGGGTACCCTCTAATTGTTTCGTTTACCGTCCGATTTAATCGCAAAGGGGCTCAAACGACTCGCCGGCACCCCAGCTTGCGTCATAAAAAAAAACACAAAAATCACCTAGAGGTCAAAGGTCCAGGTCACGGGGACGAATACGATATTTTAAGCTTCGATACCAGCTTGTGTACCCGATAGTTTTTACGTTTACCGTCCGATTTGCTCGCAATGGGCAAAAAGGGACTCGCCGGCACGTTAGCTTGCGTCAGGAAAAACAAAAAGTCATCCAGAGGTCAAAGGTCAAGGTCACAGGGACGAATACCAGATTTTAAGCTTCGGTACCAGCATGGTGTACCCTCTAGTTTTTTCGTTTACCGTCCGATTTGCTCGCAATGGGCAAAAAGGGACTCGACGGCACCCCACCTTACGTCAGGAAAAACAAAAAATCACCTATCGGTCAAAGGTCAAGGTCACGGGGACGAATACGATATTTTAAGCTTCGGTACCAGATTGTGTACCCTCTAGTTTTTTAGTTTACCGTCCGATTTGCTCGCAATGGGCAAAAAGGGACTCGCCGGCAAGTTAGCTTGCGTCAGGAAAAACAAAAAGTCATCCAGATGTCAAAGGTCAAGGTCACGGGGACGAATACGAGATTCTAAGCTTCGGTACCAGCTTGTGTACACTCTACTTTTTTCGTTTACCGTCTGATTTGCTCGCAATAGGCAAAAAGAGACTCGCCGGCACCTCAGCTTGCGTCAGGAAAAACAAAACATCACCTAAATGTCAAGGTCACGGGGACGAATACGAGATTTTAAGCTTCGGTACCAGCTTGTGTACCGTCTAGTTTTTTTTCGAGATTTTAAGCTTCGGTACCGAAGCTTAACATCTCGTATTCGTCCCCGTGACATTGACCTTTGACCTCTAGGTGATGTTTTGTTTTTTCCTGACGCAAGCTAACGTGCCGGCGAGTCCCTTTTTGCCCATTGCGAGCAAATCGGACGGTAAAAGAAAAAAAACTAGAGGGTACACAAGCTGGTACCGAAGCTTAAAATCTCGTATTCGTCCCCGTGACCTTGACCTTTGACCTCTAGGTGATGTTTTGTTTTTCCTGACGCAAGCTAAGGTGCCGGCGAGTCCCTTTTTGCCCATTGCGAGCAAATCGGACGGTAAACGAAAAAATAGAGGGTACACCATTCTGGTACCGAAGCTTAGAATCTCGTATTCGTCCCCGTGACCTTGACCTTTGACCTCTGGATGACTTTTTGTTTTTCCTGACGCAAGCTAACGTGCCGGCGAGTTCCTTTTTGCCCATTGCGAGCAAATCGGATTGTAAACTAAAAAAAAACTAGAGAGTACACCATGCTGGTACCGAAGCTTAGAATCTCGTATTCGTCCCGTGACCTTTACCTTTGACCTCTAGGTGATGTTTTGTTTTACCTGACGCAAGCTGGGGTACCCAACGAGTCCCTTTTTGCCCATTGCAAGCAAATCGGACGGTAAACGAAAAAAAACTAGAGGGTACACAAGCTGGTACCGAAGCTTAAAATCTCGTATTCGTCCCCGTGACCTTGACCTTTGACCTCTATGTGATTTTTTGTTTTTCCTGACGCAAGCTAGGGTGCCAGCGAGTCCTTTTTTCCATTGCGAGCAGATCGGACGGTAAACAAAAAAACTAGAGGGTACACAAGCTGGTACCGAAGCTTACAATTTCGTATTCGTCCCCGTGACCTTGACCTTTGACCTCTAGGTGATGTTCTGTTTTTCTTGACGCAAGCTGGGGTGCCGTCGAGTCCCTTGTTGACCATTGCAAGCAAATCGGACGGTAAACGAGAACAAAAACTAGAAGGTACACAAGCTGGTACCGAAGCTTAAAATCTCGTATTCGTCCCCGTGACCTTGACCTTTGACCTCTAGGTGATGTTTTTTTCCTGACGCAAGTTAAGGTGCCGGCGAGTCCCTTTTTGCCCATTGCGAGCAAATCGGACGGTAAACGAAAAACTAGAGGGTACACCATGCTGGTACCGAAGCTTAGAATTTCGTTTTCGTCCCCGTGACCTTGACCTTTGACCTCTGGATGACTTTGTGTTTTTCCTGACGCAAGCTAACGTGCCGGCGAGTTCCTTTTTGCCCATTGCGAGCAAATCGGATTGTAAACTAAAAAACTAGAGGGTACACCATGCTGGTACCGAAGCTTAGAATCTCGTATTCGTCCCCGTGACTTTTACCTTTGACCTCTAGGTGATGTTTTGTTTTACCTGACGCAAGCTGGGGTGCCGCCAAGTCCCTTTTTGCCCATTGCAAGCAAATCGGACGGTAAACTAAGAAACTAGAGGGTACACAAGCTGGTACCGAAGCTTAAAATCTCGTATTCGTCCCCGTGACCTTGACCTTTGACCTCTATGTAATTTGTGTTTTTCCTGACGTAAGCTAGGGTGCCAGCGAGTCCCTTTTTTCCATTGCGAGCAGATCGGACGGTAAACTAAAAAAACTAGAGGGTACACAAGCTGGTACCGAAGCTTAGAATCTCGTATTCGTCCCCGTGACCTTGACCCTTGACCTCTAGGTGATTTTTTGTTATTCCTGACGCAAGGTGGGTTGCCGGCGAGTTCCTTTTTTCCCATTGCGAGCAAATTGGACGGTAAACGAAAAACTAGAAGGTACACAAGCTGGTACCGAAGCTTAAAATCTCGTATTCGTCCCTGTGACCTTGACCTTGGACCTCTAGGTGATTTTTTGTTTTTCCTGACGCAAGGTGGGGTGCCGGCGAGTCCCTTTTCGCCCATTGCGAGCAAATCGGACGGTAAACAAAAAAAAAACTAGAGGGTACACACGCTGGTACCGAAGCTTAAAATCTCGTATTCGTCACCGTGACCTTGACCTTTGACCTCTAGGTGATGTTTTGTTTTTCCTGACGCAAGCTGGGGTGCCTTCGAGTCCCTTTTTGACCATTGCAAGCCAATCGGACGGTAAACGAAAAAAAAACTAGAAGGTACACAAGCTGGTACCGAAGCTTAAAATCTCGTATTCGTCCCCGTGACCTTGACCTTTGACCTCTAGGTGATGTTTTGTTTTACCTGACGCAAGCTGGGGTGTCGTCGAGTCCCTTTTTGCCCATTGCAAGCAAATCGGACGGTAAACTAAACAACTAGAGGGTACACAAGCTAGTACCGAAGCTTAAAATCTCGTATTCATCCCCGTGACCTTGACCTTTGATCTCTATGTGATTTTTTGTTTTTCCTGACGCAAGCTAGGGTGCCAGCGAGTCCCTTTTTCCCCATTGCGAGCAAATCGGACGGTAAACGAAAAAAAACTAGATGGTACACAAGCTGGTACCGAAGCTTAAAATCTCGTATTCGTCCCCGTGACCTTGACCTTGGACCTCTAGGTGATTTTTTGTTTTTCCTGACGCAAGCTGGGATGCCGAAGAGTCCCTTTTTTCCCATTGCAAGCAAATCGGACGGTAAACTAAAAACTAGAGGGTACACAAGCTGGTACCGAAGCTTAAAATATCGTATTCGTCCCCGTGGCCTTGACCTTTGACCTCTATGTGATTTGTTGTCCGAACCCGCGGGGGGAGGGCAGAATCTTCCCCTCCCTGATTTTCTAAATAACCTGAAAACTATGATAGATATCAACGTGAAACTTTCAGTACCTTATCCTGCATCAAGTCTAAGTCTTCTCACCAACTCTAAATGAAATTGATGTAGTATTTTGGGAGATAATGACGTTTTAATGACGTCATGTCATGCTATTTTTGGTGGAAAAACGATAAATGTTTGGAAAATAGTAGAAAGCAGAGTTTTCAAGCAAATTGCAAATAAAACACGCGAAAAGAAGGGAAAAGACATTTTCTTCAAAATGGCTCTCGGATTTCCAATTTTTTTCAACCCCAATTTTGTTTTGTTGTGAATTTGAAAAGTGAATTTGTTATGCTCGAATACCAAAATAAGGCAACCGGCCCAAATCCGCGGAGAAAAAAAAATGGGGGTACCTTTTTGCCACAAAAAGTTGGCCCCCCAAAACCGACGGCTGGATCCGCCAGTGGCCGTCTTCAAGTCCGCATGGGTGATCCATGCCGACTTAAAGTAAATAGTTCACCTTGGAAACATTTTACCCAACACGATTTGATTATATTTGTTAATACAATTTATTTTTATATTGTCAAAAATGGCCTTATATCGCGCCGATTCAGGACAGAAGGCCGTACATTTTTATTGTTTATCAAAACTATATGCATACTCCCTGAGTCAGAGTCCTGACGTCACGCGAATGTAAAAAATGGTTCAGCCAATCAGATTCGAAAGTAGTCGCGTAAAGATAGACTCGCATTGGAGATGTGCCAACCGGCGGCCGGCGATTCGCTTGCTAGCACCAGCTGCAAGCTAATTGGCTGATGGTATAGCCTCTGCTCGGGCTAGAACCAGTACAACATTATTTCGCCAGCACCGCATTCCTTCGTCAAAAACTCAAATATATTCGGCTGGAGAGTCTTTTCAGTCAAGAAAACTTGCAGATAGGGATTTCCCAACACGGGCTACAAAACTGCTATCTCAGTTTAAAACTAATGTTGAAGGTGAACTATTTCCTTTAAAGACGACCTGAGGGGCCCTCGGTCGGCCAGAGGCCCTCGGTGTCCTGAGATGGCCCTTGGCCGGCCTGAGAGAGGTCACCAATCCAGAGGTCACCAAATGTCACGAGGACATTTTTTTTCTCAAAAAGTTTGGCATGAATAACTTTGTATTAGTTGACCATATGGCAGTAATTGTAACACCATCGTGTTTTTCTCGTCAAGGCGCTTCGAAACATATTAATGGTGACCTGGTTGGGTCATCTTCAACATTTTACTTCATGTCAAGGTCATGTGGTGACCCAGGTAGGTCATGTTGCATATGGGGCGATGCAATGCGAGACAAATACAGCACCATGGTGTCATTCGCACGTATCTAACTTTATTGTATCAATAGTTATTAGCAAAAGTGCTGGTGATCTCAGATGACCTCAGCTGACCTTTCAGAGGTCACTAAGCAACAACTGCACATGGGTCATCCAGAATAACCCGCGCCCGACTGGGGGAAGTTGAACACCCCCCCCCCCCCCCCTCCTGCGGTTTTTCCAGATTACGTAAAAATGGCGGCGCATAGCGCCGCCAAATTTTGCATACCTTACCATTTATCTTTTTCACACCTTTTCATTAAGTGTGAGATTCGTGTCAGGTCAGGTCAGGTCGCCAGGTCAGGTCAAGTGACCCTCCAAAAACGTTTGTGGTCGTGCCATGACCACAGTTTTTTTCAGGGATTGATATGAAACTTTTGGGATTGCATGAGGCCATCAGTGTCTACACAACTTTTATCTCGGAATTTGTATATCGGTGACCTAAGGTCAGGTCAATTTCATGACCTCCCCATTATAAGTCAATTGAGAAATACTCAAAGGATTCCTATTTCGAGGATATGCATGATATCAGTCCAATTCCTTCTGGATAATGTTATAGGACATTCTTGATGATCCAAGTGCAAATTTTGTTCAGTGGCTCCTAAGGGGTCATTTGAGATCATCCGAGGTCACCATCACTTTTGTGTCAATAACTCTCGACATAATGAAGACAGAGAAGTGAAACCGGTACCAATGTGTTTTTCTCGTCGAGACACGTCGTAAACAAGGTCGTTGTACACGTTGACGTAACAGGGTCACCATGTACATCATTCGAAGCACCTTGATATGGCAAACACGATGGCGTACCCTATATTGCGTTATATTTATTAAGTACAAAGTTATTAGCGAAAAACAATTTTGCCAAAAATAATTGTTTTTTGACTTTTATGACCTCTGGAGCCTACACTATTGACCTGAACTCAGAATTGAGAGCATACGAACGATTGCAAATTGCAATGGCTGTCGATTGCTTTTCTCCATTTGTTTCTAGTTAGCATAGTTCCAGAGATATTTTGGATTTTTTTTGGAGAAAAGTCCTAAAACTGGAAAATTTGACCTTTGATGATCTCTGGTGACCTCAATTTCCACCTGAGCGAGAAAAGAAATCTGAAATAATTTCAAAATGATTTTTCACGAGTTTTTGAACGTTGTTATTCGTTTTGGTCTATGTCCCATAGGAGCCGAGTTAGACGGGAGGGGGGTCAAAAACTCCCCCCGACCCCCCCTCCCCACCCAGTCGGGCGTGGAAAATCCAGATGCCCAGTGGTGCGCAAGATAAGCTAACATAGCATGATTCTGAAAGAATTGTCCTGATAAAATGCATATTCTCTGAATAGGAAGCATTTGTAAATTTCCCCATTTACTTATAATGGGGAGGTCACGGAATTGACCTGACCTTAGGTCACCAATACATAAATTTTACATAAACGAATTGTAGGTACTTTGAACTTATGAAATCCTGCAAGTTTCAAATATCTCGGACAAACACTGTGACTTTGGCACGACCACAAACATTTTTTTTGGGAGTTAAGGTCACTTGACGTAACATGTTGACCTGACCTGAGATGACCCGAGGTAAACAATTTCACACCATGTGGGTAGTTGATGCCCAAACAGCTGTGCCAAATTTGACGGCGCTGCGCGCCGCTATTTTCCTGCTAATCATGACAAACCGGATGGGAGGGAGGAGGCGGAAATCAATCCCACTGGTAGTGCGCGTGTTAAGTCAATATCGTTGATATGAGCGATTTGTCGATTCGATTGTCGATTTGTGTCGATCATGTCGATTTGTCGTCGAGCGACATGAGCGACTCCTCGATAGATTTTTCGTGGAATGCTCCGTATGAGAAATAACACAGAACAAATCATATTTTTCTGTGATATTGAATCCTCTCTTAAAACGAGGAGGGAATGCGAACTACCCGTGAACTACTTTCAAACCACTTATATTTTTAGCATAAGACGAAAAACAGATATTTACACAAATATGGGTACGGGTTCCCGCGGTCTGTTTATGCTGTATAGTGTATAACATAACATGTTATATATTCGGCGCAGACGCCGCCCACGTCAGCCGCGCGTGACGTACCATTCGTCTCCTACGAGGAAAGGAAAATGTCAGTGATTTCCCACGACACGGTCTGCATAGGCGACGAGTCACGCACCGTACCTCGGAGGGGTCACAGACGATCACATTTAAATGGCATGGCAATTGAAAGGTTATGGAAGTTTACGAGTTATGGAAATAGTCGTTTTCACGAAGGATTTTTTTGTATTGCGCTGAAAAGCTTCTGAAAGATTCTGAAAGTTTTGGAAAACTACACAACTTGTACATGCGATTTTTGGCTAGAAATGTCCCTCAAAATGTTGTAATAATGATAAGAAGAATAAAATATGTTGACAAAATTGCGGTTTGGTGGTAAAAAGCAAGATAAGTATTGATAGAGTCTTCATGAAACTTTCAGGAGGATTCTATCAATACTTATCTTGCTTATTACCACCAAACCGCAATTTTGACAACATATTTTATTCTTACCAACAGATTACAAAATTATGAGGGACATTTGTAGCCAAAAATCGCATGTAAAAGTTGTGTAGTTTTCAAAACTATCAGAATCTTTCAGAAACTTTTCAGCGCAATAATCCTCCGTGAAAACGGCCAATATAAAGGTTAAGTTCTGCTAGTTGTCAAGGATTATGTGTTGCTGGAGTAAATATGCCCAGTTTGCGTCAGCAGTCTTCATGTTCAATGGCTGGGTTTTCCACCGGGTAAACATGGTACTCTTCAGTCAGTTTTGGACGGTGGTAGTAGCGTAGCAAAGGTCAAAAGTCCCGTCGGTCAAACATTCACGATTCATGCCCAGCAGGGGCGGCGGATTGCGGGGGGCAGGGAACCCAAAAGCCCCCAGTCGAAAATCCTGAGGGCAAAAGGGTCATTTCACCCCCCAGATTTTAGCCGGCTCATTATCCCACGTGTTCAGCTTTGTGACGTATTTTTCCCGATTTCGTCTTAACCAATCATAGACCTTATGCAATGATTTTATCGTGTGCTCTGGTGATGAATAAACATATATTTCTAATGATCAGTGAATCACTGTCCAGATGTGTGCCATCAATTTGTATAACTAGAGGCGATTATTGCTTGCTTTGCCTAGCGAAAATCGACATTGACCAGCGGCAGGGTCTGCACTATGCAATGTCTGTCGCAAACAATGCTGGAATTTTTTGTCATCTACATGTCATCTACAGGTGTGACAGATTCGGGGGTGGGGGCGCAGTTCACCCCTGGCAAAAAGAAGAGGGTAAAACCATCTTTTTGCCCCTCGATCTGGCGGGCATTAGAATGGTTAAAGTAATGGCCGAATTTGTCGATGTAAAATGAAGTATTCCGCCAGCTTTGGGTAGTAGGTATCCTTAAAATCACAGCGCAAAAAAAAATAACGCCTGCGGTGCAAAATAAATAAGTGGGCACAATACTGAACACCAATATTGCAATATATGTATAGCAAATAGTACAATTTGCAGATCTTCCTTATCTTTCATCACGAACTTGTATGTCGGCACACTTCTCTGCTCTACAGCACGTTTTTTTAAAGAATGAATTCTGTAAATTGCCCCACGGCCCCTGCCTTTCCACCCTAATACCCCGGACCGCCGCAAGAGGGGCAGGGAGGGCAGCTGACCCCCAATCTAGAGTTTTTGATAAATGTAATCCGAATGTTCTAATGGGATGAATTTCCGAGATCAGGACCCACGCTAAGCTAAGATTGTTGCGCGGGCCTTGACCCCACCATCCGATCGCGCAATTCCAATCATTGACAGAATTTAATGGCGAAGTTTATCGTCACAAAGACTGAGGACGGTCCCCCGGCTCGCTGGCTCATGGGCAAACATCTAATTTTGGTCTTCTATGAAATCATAAGAGGGAGCCCTTTCGAAAGAAAAAAACAACGAGACAATAGGTAAGGGCCCTATCAGAGATGGCAAGGGCCCCCCAAAACCGACATATGCCATTAAGGCATAGAAAGGGCCTGCAAGAACACTAGCCACTTTCATAATGTGATTTTTGACTGTGATAGCAGTTTGGAAGGCCATGTCCAGAAATCACTTACAGCATACCATAGGCGTATGAAAGGGGAAGGGGGCGGAACTCATTTTCCCCCTCATTTTTCCCCATTTCCTCTTCTAAAATATTGTATTTTGCTTGTTGAGAAAAAAAGATACAAAAGAGCCCCGACGAGTAGAGCCCAAATCTGCAAAGAAATGTTCCATAAGGGGTTGGGTTTCTCTCAACGAGATCAAAGTTTCACTGCCCCCTCCCCCCCCCCCCCACACACACTTTTCGTGACGTTCCTACATCCCTGCAGCATACTCTGTTTGGTTGTAAAGTTTCTCCTGCCGAATATAATTGACGTTTTGTCCTGTCATTCACCTCTGTGTCGAACAAATTCAGCGCTATGTCAAATAGCTTCATATGGAAGCATGTGTTAAAAGCAGCGTTACTGGACCAGCGAACGAACACTTCCCCACGGACAATATTATGTTAGGTGTGTAAGCAACGTTGAGCAAATGATTGCATTTGTACTTTTTAACTTAATGAATAATTATTTTTTAATAAGTTCGAAATTTTGCAGTTCAATTCTTTTCTTCTTTCGAAGCACACAATGTCATAACAATATGCGCCACTTTCGAAATTTGCTCCACTTCTCGCAATCTATACTAAATGTGCGAGTCTGTGTTTATGAAATGTAATTATGTAATTGTAAATATTATGTGTAATTGATGCCCAAACAGCTGTGCCAAATTTGGTGGCGCTGTACGCCGCCGTTTTCCCGCTATTTTCGAAACACCTCAGGAGGGGGGGGGGGTGGAATGACCCCCCTCTACGCCAGACTGGTTATTGATTCACCTTTTTTGGAAGGATTCAATCACGATTCATTTTGGAATATGAATGACTCAGTCACCGTTTGATTCATGTATAACCATTTTGAGAAATGATTATTTCCGTTTCAAAGATTTTTTTCTTCAAATCACGTTAGACTCACCATTGAAATAGCATTACCCAGTCTTTTGTATTCGATCAGCCTTGTTTCTATGCGGGTTTTTATTCAATCATCATTCATGAATAAAACAACCCGGTGGTGAATCGGTTCTTCTTTGATTCAAGGGATTTTGATTGAACGATTCCAATCGATTCAATCAGAGTCGAATCAATAACCAGTCTGCGTTCACACCAGGGTGAGGGTTAACCCGCGCTTGACCGGGGGGGGGGGGCAAATATTGCCCCCGTCATCCTGTCGTATATTCGCCATAACTTAAACATCGTTCAAGGTGTCAACCTAAGACTATCAGTACCTTCTTCGACATCAATAATACGTCGGCTCAGAAACATTCAAGCTATTTCGTCGATTTGTTTAAAAGATATACACCATTTTGTGACGTCGCTTTACGCGAAATTAACGATAAAATCACCCAAACATTAGGCAGCTGTAAAATGGTGACATTTAAGATAAACTAAAACCAAAATAACTAAAAGATAGGAAATTGAACGTTCTATCAAACTGCGATCTCGTAATTTTGAAATCTTTGGTATTTGGCGCAATTTGTTTTCTTCAATTGTATTTGTTTGGGGGGAAACAACTTTTTCCTGTTTTTTACAAATATAAACCAGTAAGGCGCCGTAGTTGGCGATGAACGAGCGAGCGCGAAGGAAATGTATGGTGAATGTCAACTCCATCGGGCAAGTAGTTTCTGAGATACAAAAAGGGTGCGCACGTGCGCACGTGCAGAAGCACCCCACCCCTGACTTATGAGAAAGTCGCGGCTGAGAGGTCCTTAACCACGCACAAAATTTGAACACAATCGGCTCAGCCGTTCCTGATATATATAATAGGAGTGTGCACGTGCGCACGCGCAGAGGCACCCCATCCCTGACTTGTGGGAAAGCGGCGGCTGAGGGGTCCCTAACCACACACCAAATTTGTACACAATCGATTCAGCCGTTCCTGAGATATAAAATAGGGGTGTGCACGTGCGCACGTGCAGAGGCACCCCGCCAATAACTTGTGGAAAAGTGGCGGCTGAGAGGTCCCTAACCACACACCAAATTTGAACACAATCGGCTAAGCCGTTGCGGAGTTATTGCGAGGAAACACCTTCCAACACCCTCACGCGGTACAAGCCACGCACAGTGGTAGCCACCCAAATGAGTCAGCACCGGCTCAAACAGGGCAAATTGGATGGGGCTGCTCAGCAAAGAAATCCGCTTGTCAATCGGACGTGTGGTTGCAGAGATATTAACTTGTCAAAAGCGTCACCACGGGCCTGGTCGGGTCGGGTCGGGTCGGGTCGGGCCGCTCGTATTCAGATTTTTCCTATATACCACGGAAAGACGAGCGAGCGCTTCGCGCTCGCTCGTAAAAACGAAATATATGTGGTAGAATGGTGTTCCAGCAATATACAAAACAAATTTCAAATGAATCTCACCTTTTTTGACTGACTTATGGCTCCCTAAGTATGAGTAACTCATGACGTCATATTGTGAAATTGCCTTTTTTTGCTTGATTGACCAAATATAGACAAATGAATGCCAGCACTGTGCGTCTGAGACAAAACTGGTCTAGAAACATGCCTTTTGTATCTATATTAATCAATTTCAAATGTTGACCCTATGTGATCTGAACCTGACCTAAGCTTGACTCTAACTTTACTTAAATGAGGGAAGATGGTAAAATGACCATCACTATCGAATGCAACGTGTAAAATAGCCCATAAAACATGTATTGCATGGCTTTCGAAAATTGTCTGCGTATAGTGACCTTTTGTGACCTGACTTTGATTTTGACCTTTGCCAACAATCTCATTTTAGGTCATGCGGGATGTGTATTATACCTTTGGGAGGACTTTGGGTGATCATGGTCGCAATCAAAGGCTTTGGATGGAAAGTATGGTCCATAAACTCAAATGCCTCCATTTTGACCTGTGACCCGACCTTGACCTAATATGACCTCAATTCGGAAATTTCGAGTATGTTTTATATGCGTCTCATTGAGAGCTTTCGCGTGTCGTGTTGCGCGTCTCGCTGTGATTATTGGTTCCGGAGATAATGAGGGGGCAATATTCCCCCCCCCCCCCCCCGGTCAATGGTGTTCTGCTGAGACCCCGATCAAGCAAGCACGGGATCAAGCACCTATACCGAACCAACATCATCGATCGAAGGGGGAGCAATCGCTCAAAAGTGGGGGTGTAGTTAACATTGTTGGCTCCTTCGACCTAAAATGTGGGGCCCTGGCCTCCCCCTCCCCCGGTTCTTAGGTATGCTTATGGTTTATGGCATTGCGGGGTTATGAATTCATCGTTATTCCCCCAGCTTTAAGGCATGCATCTCCACTGGCGGATCTAGCCTCTCTCCGTGTGGGGCATCTTTTGTGGCAAAAGGGTACCCCCATTTTTTCCCTCCGCGGATTTTGGCCGGTCACCTTATTTTGGTATTCGAGCTTAAGAAATTCACTTTTCAAATTCACAAGAATTGCTTTTGTGGATTTTTTCCCGAAAAAAATATTTTTAGGGGGGGGGGGTCACAACCACAACATTTCGCAAATCCGAGATTACCATTTTGAAGAAAAGGTAATTTTCTTTCTTTTGACGTTTTGTATTTGCAATTTGCTTCAAAACCATATTTTCTACGATTGTTCAAACATTTCTCGTTTTTCCACCAAAAATGGCATGACATGGCGTCATTAAAACTTCATTATTTTCCTAAATACTTAATTAATTTAATTGAAATTTGGTTTAGAAGACGTAGAATTGATGCAGCATAAGGCACTGAAAGTTTCACGTTGATATCTGTCATAGTTTTCAAGTTACTAAGAAAATCCGGGAGGGGCGCGGACTTAACCCCCGACACTTAACTTAACGTGACACTTAACCCCCTCCCCCCCCCCCCCCCAGCGGGGCGCGGGTTAAGTGTCACCGGGGCTGCTTGAATTGCATCAGGTGCGCTGTTTTGTCTATCATTGAAAGAAAGGGATACATACAAACTTCAAATTAAATCACTCGAGAGAAGAAAACTTCCGTGTTCATGAAGTTTTCTCATAAAATCATTGTTTTTCATGTTCAGTGCAGGGAACGCGCGGGGAGGGGGCATACTTGTATTTAATTCCCCTCCCAGATTTATGTAGGGGAGGGCATTTTCTCCTGATGCCCCCCCCCCCCCCCCCCCCCCTGGATCCGCCAGTGCCAGAAATTACCGCCAAGGAAAGCCTCTGCCAGACACTTGTAATTCATTTTCCCACTTTCCAAATTTGTATAAGCAATTGCGAAAGTTGTGTTATGCCGCGAAGCGTCACGAAATTTTCCGGTTTTTGGCTGTGGATAGCTGGATTTTGCCTTCTGCGAAGACAATTTTTACAATTTGATAAATTGGGAACGCGCGGGGGTATATTTGTATTGATTGCCCCCCAGATTACTACGGGGGGTGGGGGGGGGGGGGGGCTTTTGCCCCTGATGCCCCCTGGATCCGCCAGTGTTCATCTCGAACCAATATCAGCGATCGAAGAGGGTGAAATCGCTGAAATGTGAGGGGCCAGTCATCATTGTTGCCCCCCCCCCCCCTCAGGCTAAAAAGTGGGGCATGTGGCCACCGCCACTTCCGTACGCGATGTCGTGAAATAGTTATTGTCCCAACTTCAAGGCTCATCACATCATATTGATCTCGCATCAATATCAGTGATCGATGAAGGATAAATCGCTCAAAAGTGTGTGTGTGGGGGGGACAGTTATCATTGCTGCCCCCCCCCCCCCCGCCTCAAAGTGGAAGCCCATGTGTCCCCCAGCCCACGTTCCTACGCTTATGATTGTGAAGTTGTGAATTAATAATTATTCTGCCAACTTTATGGCATTCATATCGAACCAATATCAGTAATTGAAGAATTAGAAATCGCTCAAAAGTAGGGAACAGTTAATATTGTTGGATCCCAGTCTAAAAAGAGGGGCCTTGGCCTCCCCGGTCCCCTGGTCCTTACGATTATGGGCTATGACTTATTGGTATTGCGGGGTTGTGAAATCATCATTATTTTCGCAACTTTAAAGCATTCATATCGAACCCCAATATCAGTGATTGAAGGTGGAGAAATATCCAAAAGTGTGAGGGGGGGGCAATTAACATTGCTGCCCCCCCCCCCCCCCCCTCCCCCAGCCTGAAAAGTGGGGGCCATGGCCCCTATGGACCCCCCCTCACCCGTTCCTACGCCTATGGTGCCTTTTTATCATACGACCCTGGAGCCTCAGTCCCCGACTGACACCAAGACCCTAACTGTACAGGAAATACGACTGACGATTCAGCAACTTTCCACATCCTAATATATGCACATATTGGCATATATCAAAATAGGTTGTGTAGAAACGCGTATAAAAAAATACGCAAAAATTACTGGTATACGCATTACGAAATTTGTTCCGCCGCTGGCGAAAAATTTGTTCCATGAACTTAGATCGTGGGACCACTTTTCTGACACTGCCTCCGATTTGTCCAGTGACTCTTCTGGTCGGACTGCGCTGACTGCTTTGTCGCCCTGCCGACATGCTCAAGGGGCCCTCCAACCTGCCCTGGGGTCCCTCCGTGCTGGCTAGGGGCCAATTCGGCATGTTCAGAGGCCCCTTTTACCCGCCCAGGGGTCCTTTCGGTCTGGTCAGGGGTCCTTTCGGTCTGGTCAGGGGTCTCTCCGATCTGCACAGGGGCCTTTGGAACTTTCTAGGAGCCCTTTGGTCTCTCCAGGGGCTCTCCAGCCTTCTAAGGGGCCCTTCTAACCTGGAAAGGGACTGCACTGGCTGCTTTGTCGCCTTGTAACATGCTCCGAGGGCCCTCCGACCTGCCCTGGGGCCCCTACGTGCTGACTGTGGGCCCATTCGGCATGTTCAGGGGCCCTTCTGACCCACGTAGGGGTCCTTTCCGTCTGATCAGGGGCCCCTCTGACCTGCACAAGGTCCCTTTTTACTTTCCAGGGCAGGGGCCCTCTTGTCTGTCCAGGGGCCGCCCAAGCTGCTCAGAGGCCCTTATGACCTGGCAAGGGACTGCGCTGGCCGCTTTGTCGCCCTGCCGACATGCTCAGGGGCCTGTCGACCTGCTCAGGGGCCCTCTGCAGGGCCGGTGCCACATATTTTCGGTTGGGGGGGCAGCTTTTCCAGAAAAAGGGCCCTTGGCCAAAAGGGCCCACCCAGCAGGTTTGTGCTCGACTCAGATTTTTTTAGACTGACTCGACTCTGACTCATTTACGAAGGGACTCTGACTCAACTCTGACTCAAGCGGGGAAATTATTTGTTTTGAGTCGACTCAGCTTTGACTCATTTGCTTTTACCCCTGACTCAACTCTGACTCAAGCAAGGGGGACAATTTTTTTTTAGTCGGCTCAACTTTGACTCATTTGCTTTTACCCCCGACTCAACTCTGACTCAAGCGGGATTTTGTTTTTGTTTAGTCGACTCAACTTTGACTCATGTGAAAATTGCTTGAGTCGACTCATTTTTGACCTCAAGTTCAACTATCTTAACGACTTTGATTCAAATGTATTTGACTTGCAAAAACTCATTAGAATATTATATCATATATGTAAACACTTTTATTTTGATTTACTCTGGATCAAGGCACATTCATGAATATTGCATTATCATAAATATCTACTGCATCCGTCTGCATTGTAAGCTATATTCAAATATATATGTTCCTAATAACAATAATAATAATAATTATTATTATTATTATTATTATTTCGCACCAGCACAGGTACGTATTGTTTATGTTATTGATTTATGGGGG
>JAXIVJ010010319.1:0-47657 GCA_036785665.1 Chirona hameri
ATATATATATATATATATATATATATATATATATATATATATATATATATATATATATATATATATATATATATATATATATATATATATATATATATATATATATATATATATATATATATATATATATATATATATATATATATATATATATATATATATATATATATATATATATATATATATATATATATATATATATATATATATATATATATATATATATATATATATATATATATATATATATATATATCGCGCTGTCGTAAAACCTCACTGATTTATAAATTGATTGGTTTCGAAAGTTTGTTTTTGTTTCAATCTTTATCCATGTCTGTTCTAGGATACGTACATCGTGATAGTGATTTGCCATGTATTCAATACTCGTGGAGTGTAATATTGAGCCATGAGGTGCTGACTCCTCAGTCAATGTATCCCCCACCTCTGTACGTCCTTCAGTGATACTTATCCGAACTGAATTCCAATACGCTCGCATCGCATACCTTCATCGTCATGCATGTCCGGGCGTTCGTTTGTCGATCCACGGAGCATAACACATCGAACTCTGTCTGTGGCCGGCACGGCGCTCCTCTCCGATGATATCTCGCTGTGTCTTCACTCTACAGGTGTACACTGCACCGTGAAACGTGCAAAGTGCCCGGCAATCAGCCGTGTGTGAAGCAAACCGCCAGTATTTACATCACAACGATCCCGGCATGAATCTTATCGCGGTTCAGAGCTGAATGGGAGACGGCACGCAGCAATCAGGGATATATTGAGAACCGGACGGAAGGGAACACGACTCCGCCGATTGGTCACACTCCACTGGAATACCAAGGCGGTGATAATGATGGTGATTAGGGCTTGGAGATGCTTAGGCGGGAGGGCGAGGAAGCGATGGCTTGTTAGCGGCGGTTCCGAATGATATCGTTTGAAGCCGTTGGCCCGTGATCTTCGCGGAAGTTTTGGCATGTATGAATGTTGCAATTTTGGCATATGCACGAAACGTATCGATGGTTTTAGTGTTACAAGCTTCAAAAGAGTTAGTTTGTGGCTGATGTAGACTGCGATATCGCAATTGTAATGCACATGAAGCCGGTGGCTAGTATTAGTGGGGTCGAATAAAAGTTCTGAATTATGGCACACAATACATCCAACACTGTACTCCCCCCTAGGAACCATCTCTTCATACAAACAAAGGTGCTGATAGCATACAATGGTGAGGTAGATCTATAAATGGCATTGTGATTAACTATTAACCCGCGAGTTACTGGGGGGGGGGGGGGGGCTATTTTCCCCCCTCCCGTTAATTTGCAATAACTCCTAAGCGAACACCGGTATCGTCACTAAACTTGCAGTACCTTCTCCCACATCAATTCGACACATGTTGGCAAAAGGAAAAATATGAGGTTATAATAGATCAACCGAGAATGACGTCAGGGTGACGTCATGTTCTTCTGTTTTTGTTGCAAAATAATGGTTTGCAGAAAACGCTGTCAAAGGTACGATGTTTGAGATAAACTCAATTGTCTCAAATCAAATTAATGACAATAGATCGGGCTATCAAACTGCTCTCTCAGATTTTTGAGTTTTTTTAATTCAAAATTTTGAGAAATCCAAATACATTTTGTTTTGTTTTTACAAAATTTTCAAGAAAAATCAGAATTATCCAAAAACCGGGATATATGTGATCGAGGCGTGTGCGGTTAATATGTGTACCAAATTTGAAGTCAATATCTTCTAAAATGACTGAGTTATGACTTTAAATGACAAAAATCGACCAACTCTCACAGCATTACTATGCATAAAAACGCATTTCCATTTTTGCTTTTCACTTCTATTTATATGGAACAAACAATGTTCTAAGGTCATTTTACGCGTTCTAGACGAAAAACAAACCCATAAACATGTGTTACAACGCCTAATCACCGTAATCTGCAGTTTGACCTCGTGACCTCGGATGACCTTGACCTGACCCAAGGTCATAAACAGCTTAGAAAGGTACTTAGAAGTGTCAGACACACGAATGATACCGATTTATCGACAGCTTATGCGTTTAATATCGCAATTTTGCGCGACAATTCCATCCATCGAGACCTTTTGACACGGTCAAACATTTTGTACTTAACCTGACCTGTGACGTCATCGGTGACGCCGAGGTCAACATTATTATGTTTCCCTCGATAAATTTCCCAGGGCTATCGAATTCCGTTTGAATTTTTACATTCGGTCCAGTAGTTCCGGAGATCAGGGGGGGGGGGGGGGGGGGGGGCAAAAAATAGCCCCCCCCCCCCAGTAAGTCGCGTTATGAAATATACATAGACATATATTGAGACCATCCACAATAAACTTGTGGCTCTTACGGCCTCTTGTCAAAAAGATAAAACATACGAGGAGGGTGGTCCAAAACATGCTCACAAACAGACACACACGCACACATTCCATACATGCCTGTCGTATAAGATATAAGAAGACAAGCTCAACGCCGGCAGAACAGGTTCTCAGCCCAGGTCCCGGCACAGGTGGCGCCTGAGGTGTCTGCTGAACACGGGTACCGGGAGCCGTGTCAAGTCCGGTGGTAGCTGGTTGTACTGCTGCGGCGCACGGCTAAGGAAGCGCCGGCGGCCCATCTCCGTTCGGGACCTGGGCGCATACAGACTACCGTCCTGCCTAGTGTGACGGTCACGGGTGTCCGACACGCGGACGAGGCCGCTGGCCAGCGCCTCCGGCTCGCTCAGGCGGCGTGCCTTATGTACCAGGCACAGTGTGTGGTACTGCACCAGGTCGCCAGCACTGAGCCAACCGAGTTTCTTTAACAGATCCGATACATGATCAATTTTTTTGCGGCCGAAAATAACTTTTGCTGCATAGTTAATAATTTTTTGGATCCGGGATAAGTTTTTCTGTGTACCATTGCCGTACACTGATATACAGTAACGGATCTGTGAGAGAACCAAGGCGCTGACCAGTTCGGAGACAACAGAGAGTGGCAGGTAGCTCCTAAGATGTGATACACCGATGAGAGTGCCAACGCAGTGCCTAGTGACTGCAGATACGTGGTTGTCCCAGCTGAGAGTGCGATCAAATAGTAAATCAAGGTTTTTAGCTTCCGAAACGGGGATGAGATCATGATCGCGAAATTTCACCGTGAAGCTGGGGACTTGTCGTAAATTTTGAGCACTTCCCAAAAGCATCAGCTGACTTTACCCCAGTAACTCGCGGGTTAACCCGCGAGTTACTGGGAGGGGGCTATTTTTTGCACCCCTCCCGTTATTTTGCAATAACTCTTAAACGAAAGCCATTATTTTCACCAAACTTGCAGTACCTTCTCTCACATCAATTCTACACATGTTGACAAAAGGAAAAATATGAGGTTATGATAGGTCAACCGGGAATGACGTCAGAGTGACGTCATGTTCTTCGGTTTTGGTTGCAAGATAATGGGTTGCGGAAAATGTTGTCAAAGGTACGATGTTTGAGATACACTCAATAGCCTTAAATAAAAGCACTAACAATAGTCTGGGCTATCGAACTGCGATCTCAGTTTTTTTGTAATTCAACATTTTGAGAATTCCAAATACATTTTTTTTTCGTTTTTCAGAATTATCCCAAAACCGGAATATATGTGATCGAGACGTGTTCGGTGAATATGTGTACCAAATTTTAAGTCAATATCTTCAACAATGACTGACCTTGACCTTTAAATTACAAAACAAAATCGACCACCTCTCACAGCATTACTATGCATAAAAAACGCATTTCCGTCGTTGCTTTTTACTTCTATTTATATGGAATAAACAATGTTCTAAGGTCATTGTTCGCGTTCTAGACGAGAAACAAACCCATGCACATGTGTTATAACGCCTAATGACCGTAATCTGCAGTTTGACCTCGTGACCTCGGATGACCTTGACCTGACCCAAGGTCATAAACAGCTTAGAAAGGTACTTAGAAGTGTCAGACACACAAATCATGCCGATTTATTGACTGCTTATGCGTTTAATATCGCAATTTTGCGCGACAATTCCATCCATCGAGACCTTTTGACGCGGTCAAACATTTTGTACTTGCTGATCTGTGACGTCATCGGTGACCCCGAGGTCAACAATATTATGTTTCTCTGGCTTAATTTTCCTGGGAAATCTAATGCCGTTTGAATTTTTACATTCGGTCCAGTAGTTCCGGAGATCCGAGGGGGGGGGGATTAGCCCCCCCCCCCCAGTAAGTCGCGTTATGAAATATACCCCAGTAACTCGCGGGTTAACAAGAAGGTCGCCTTACAAACATTCGGAGAACTGTTTTCAGTTCAGCCTACCCTTTGTACCTCTAATGCCACCTGTCTCTGATAATGGCGGCCCAGCTGTTGGACATTTTCCAGCGTCTCTTATCTGGGAAGTCGGAACCAATGACATTTAATTCGCCTCAGCTTTCCAGTTGTGATACACAACAAAAACGCCGGCTGACACGGCCGCGGCCAAATTGATTGCCAGTTATCAAAGTGCCACGCCGCGCGGCCGGCGGCCGATTGTGATCTCACCAATAAACCCATCTGCGGCCGTCGAGGGGCCGACGGACGGACGGACGGACGGACGGACGGACGGACGGACGGACGGACGGACGGACGGACGGACGGACGGACGGACGGACGGACGGACGGACGGACGGACGGACGGACGGACGGACGGACGGACGGACGGACGGACGGACGGACGGACAGACGGACGGGGGATGGACACTACGCTTACTAATTGGTCGTGTCGTCAAAATGGTTGATGACCGACACAAGATCGGCGGGAATAAACGGTGTAAATAGATGGATGCGCTGTTGGAGTGGGTCGTATCTATTTTACTAAACGTCGGCGAGGTAAGAATGGGAACAGGTTACTGACATTACTTTACGGATACTTTAGTGGTGATTGATGGTTTACAAGCACGAATTCCACAAATTCTTAAGATAAATCCTAGTTAACACCATTAGCTTGGTGGTATCAAGTTTGTTATCCAGCTACGTATCCAATGTTCGTTAAAGGGAGTGGGCCTACTCACATCTCTTATTTGGGGTTATTGACACTGGTCTAAAGAACATAATTTTCTGAATTGACCCATGACTTAATTTCCCCAGATTCACCATAGTTGCTGAGATATTCCAAAGACTCCAGGAACTTGCTGGGAGCAAAAAGTTATCGGGTAGACTCCAGAGGGCTTCCGCTACTAGAAGCACTGCAACTATCGATTATCCCGCGCCGTGCCGGGCGGGGGGGGGGGGGGGGGGTGTTTAGACACCCTCCTCAGGTTTTTCGAGGATAGCGGAAAAACGGCGGTGCGCAGCGCCACTGTTTTTGGCACAGCTGTTCGGGCATCAATTGCCCACATTACGTTACAAAATATCATCGGGTCATCTCAAGTCAGGTCACCAGACCAGGTCACGTGACCTCACCTCCAACAAACTTGTGGTCGTACCGCAGTCACAATTTTTGGATGATCGGTTTGATACTTATAGGATTTCATAAGGTCATATATATCTACAAGTCGTTTATCTTGGATTTTGTATATCAGCGACCTAAGGTTGGGTCAATTTCGTGACCTCCCCATTATAAGCCAATGGGGAAATATTCAAATGCTTCCTATTCCAAGGATACGCAAGATATCAGTCTAATTCCTGCTGGATCATGTCATTATAGGACATTATTGATGACCTAGGTGCAATTTTTGTGCAGTGACTCATACAGGGTCAGCCGAGGTCATCCGAGGTCACCAACAGTTGTATTTCAATAACTCTCGACATAATTATGATAGAGAAGTGAAACCGACACCAATGTGTTTGTCTCGTGGAGGCACGTCTTCCCATATGCAAAATGACCTACTTGGGTCACCACTTGACCTTGACCTGAGGTCAAATTTTGAAGTTGACCTAACCTGGTCAACACTAGTATGAGTCGAAGCACCTTGACGATAAAAACACGATGGAATCAACATTATTGCCTTGTCGTTATTAGTTAAACAGTTATTCGCGAACAACTTTTTTTGTAAAAAAATAGCCTTTTTGACATTTGATGAGCTCTGGAGCCTAAACTATTGATCTGAGATAAAATATGAGGACACTTGGTCGATTACATGTTTCAAGAGATTTCCATTGCTTTTTTTTCGTTTGTTCCTGGTTATCATAGTTCCTGTGATATGTGGGGGCTTCTGGAGCGAAGTCCTAAAACTGGAACATTTGGCATTTGATGACCTCTGGTGACCTCAATATTGGCTTTAGGAAACAATATCTAAAGTACTTTCGAATGTGCTTGTTCAGAGCTTTCGAATGCCTGTTTCTTCGTCTTTCTATCCCTTTTAGTTTTCGAGTTAGAGGGGGTCTAAACACCCCCCGGCACGGCGAAGGTGGCGCCGAGCACGGGCACGGCTCGGGTTAAACTACTAGCATATTGTTAGCACCGGCCAATAGCAATTCGACAAAACAGCTCGTGCGCGCTGATAGCAGCAGCCGAACAGAACCTGGACGGCCATCATGTTTTTCGATGATGACCTCCCGACCTCCCCTTTCGATGATGACCTCCCGATATTTTTCTACGAGGATATCAATTTAGAGCTACGAAACTTTCATATAATAAAGTTCACAGTGGCAAGAACATGCTGTGCAAAACCTGTCTCCATATCTTGCTTGATGTGACCGTAATTTGATTGTCTGATGTGCGCCGCTTTACATAACATCACTATAGTGGCGATCGTTTTATAGATATCGAAAGAAAAAAATAAGCAAAACACAATATAAGTGAAAATTAATATAAAGGGGCTCCAGATGTGAATTTAATCATATCCAACAATCAAACCAATAGCTACTTACCGTATTCTTTTTTTGACATTCTAAAACAGCAGGCACACCCCCTTTAACCTTCGCCCTACGGGGGGAGGGCTGACCTTGGGGTTTTTCTTGAACATGTTGTTTACACATGCGGCGCTTCTTGCTGAAATGTTCAGTAGCTGAGTGTACAACAATTACACGTATCCTATCAAAATTTGAAGTGTATACGACCATTAGATCGTGACCTATTACCTTTTCGTCAAGGTCATGTCAAACCCCAAAGGTCCATTGACCTGACCCGAAGGTCATTAGTTGACTTAGATGCTCAAAATGGGATGCCTTTGGATTTGCATTATGACAGGCAATACGTTACTTTTTACGGCGTCTCTCTATCTCTCTCCGTTCGGAAGTTATACTAAGCGCCCTGTACACTCGCTATTTTTGGATGTGGTCGATCTTAAGCCATTCACTTGACTTGGAAGGTCACCCGTTGACCTGAAACCTAAAAAATCGCATACTGTTGTATTTCTCTCATGACAGGCAACATGCTGGTTCTTACCGCATTGCTATAAGTTGTTTGGTTTGGAAGTTGACAGGGGGCTGTCAGCCCCCCCCCCCCTATGGCGAAGGTGAGAAATGTCCCCCTAGGGCGAGGGTTAAGTAAGTTTCGATTGGGTTTTTAATCACAAGCAAGCGTAGCTAGACGTAATACTTTGGCCGGCCAAACATTTTAGAGCTTCCAACTCTTCCCGCTCTTCATTACCTAATATGCAGAAAGGTGGGCGCAAGTATTCATCATGAAGTTGGTCGCCGTGTTGACCTCAGGCTGCCAGTTCTCTGAACACATCCAGTCGAGCGTAGTTGCCAGTTATATAATCAATGCCGGACTTATTTTAATGATGTTGCATGTGCTCTAACAATGACTTTTGCTCACAAATCAGTCGAATTAGCTTAAATTGGATGGGAACACGCCGACAGAAAATGACTCGCCTGCTAAGTGTAGCTCTTGAGGGCATATAGTCATTTGCTAACGTTATTATCTTGCAGCAAATCAGCTCAAATATCATAGCAAGCCCTCTCTGGTTGGCTTAAATATGCAGTGTACAAACCGTAGTTAGGCCAATCGGAGAACATTGTTATTAAAACATCAATATTAATGTGTGACTCTTCACGTTTCTGCAGTTCTTTCCAAGCACAATGTATTCAAACAGACTTCATTGTACGCTTAGTGTAGTGAAGAAAAAGAGCATCATCTTATGCCGCCAATGTAATTTCGGCTTTGCACAGTCGCCGTGCGCCTAACAGGCCCCCTCCCCTCATCCAACAAGCATTTTAGATGCCATACAAATGTTTGTTTCCTTGGGAATTTAATGTGTTGGGAATCGGAGACAAACTCCTTGTAACTGCTCCTGTTTTCTCAAGCCCATCGCGCTATTTTGTCTCGAACAAACCTTGAACCTCCCGGAATGTTACCCCTCCACCCAAAATCCCCCGCGCGCCGCGCGCTGGTCCATCATTACACGCACTTCCAGGCGCCAAAACAAATCGAGTGGCCGAACGTACCAGTCATAATTCGACACGATCGACCCGGGTGTCCCGGACCACCGCGCCCCGGGGCCAGTGACGCGCCGTCAGGGCACGAGCATGTGTCGCCCCGTGTCCGCCGGCCGCCATTATGCGTTTAGTCTATCTCCGTGCAGAGGGTGATTACGCCACGTTAGCGGCCGTCATTGCAGCCCACTGCGCCATCGGAGCACGCATTACAAACGATTACGATGAAATATCTCCCGGCTATTGACTGTAGCGGCCGCTGTGCGGTCGGCTGGGGCCGTAACTTTGCTGCGCTCTCCCAAGACGCGCTCTCCGCACGTGATGCCGCGGGAGCCAGCCTCCGGTGGGGTGGTGGTAGAGAAGGAGCAGGACGCGCTCTCCTCACCTGATGCCGCGGGCAGCCAGCCTCCGGTGTGGTGGTGTTAGAGAAGGAGCAGGACGCGCTCTCCTCACGTGATGCCGCGGGCAGCCAGCCTCCGGTGTGGTGGTGGTAGAGAAGGAGCAGGACGCGCTCTCCTCACGTGATGCCGCGGGCAGCCAGCCTCCGGTGTGGTGATGTTAGAGAAGGAGCAGGACGCGCTCTCCTCACGTGATGCCGCGGGCAGCCAGCCTCCGGTGTGGTGGTGGTAGAGAAGGAGCAGGACGCGCTCTCCTCACGTGATGCCGCGGGCAGCCAGCCTCCGGTGTGGTGGTGGTAGAGAAGGAGCAGGACGCGCTCTCCTCACGTGATGCCGCGGGCAGCCAGCCTCCGGTGTGGTGGTGGTAGAGAAGGAGCAGGACGCGCTCTCCTCACGTGATGCCGCGGGCAGCCAGCCTCCGGTGTGGTGGTGGTAGAGAAGGAGCAGGACGCGCTCTCCTCACGTGATGCCGCGGGCAGCCAGCCTCCGGTGTGGTGGTGGTAGAGAAGGAGCAGGACGCGCTCTCCTCACGTGATGCCGCGGGCAGCCAGCCTCCGGTGTGGTGGTGGTAGAGAAGGAGCAGGACGCGCTCTCCTCACGTGATGCCGCGGGCAGCCAGCCTCCGGTGTGGTGGTGGTAGAGAAGGAGCAGGACGCGCTCTCCTCACGTGATGCCGCGGGCAGCCAGCCTCCGGTGTGGTGATGTTAGAGAAGGAGCAGGACGCGCTCTCCTCACGTGATGCCGCGGGGAGCCAGCCTCCGGTGTGGTGGTGTTGGAGAAGGAGCAGGACGCGCTCTCCTCACGTGATGCCGCGGGCAGCCAGCCTCCGGTGTGGTGGTGGTAGAGAAGGAGCAGGACGCGCTCTCCTCACGTGATGCCGCGGGCAGCCAGCCTCCGGTGTGGTGATGTTAGAGAAGGAGCAGGACGCGCTCTCCTCACGTGATGCCGCGGGGAGCCAGCCTCCGGTGTGGTGATGGTAGAGAAGGAGCAGGACGCGCTCTCCTCACGTGATGCCGCGGGGAGCCAGCCTCCGGTGTGGTGATGTTACAGAAGGAGCAGGACGCGCTCTCCTCACGTGATGCCGCGGGCAGCCAGCCTCCGGTGTGGTGGTGTTAGAGAAGGAGCAGGACGCGCTCTCCTCACGTGATGCCGCGGGCAGCCAGCCTCCGGTGTGGTGATGTTACAGAAGGAGCAGGACGCGCTCTCCTCACGTGATGCCGCGGGCAGCCAGCCTCCGGTGTGGTGGTGTTAGAGAAGGAGCAGGACGCGCTCTCCTCACGTGATGCCGCGGGGAGCCAGCCTCCGGTGTGGTGATGTTAGAGAAGGAGCAGGACGCGCTCTCCTCACGTGATGCCGCGGGCAGCCAGCCGCCGGTGTGGTGGTGTTAGAGAAGGAGCAGGACGCGCTCTCCTCACGTGATGCCGCGGGGAGCCAGCCTCCGGTGTGGTGGTGTTAGAGAAGGAGCAGGACGCGCTCTCCTCACGTGATGCCGCGGGCAGCCAGCCTCCGGTGTGGTGGTGTTAGAGAAGGAGCAGGACGCGCTCTCCTCACGTGATGCCGCGGGGAGCCAGCCTCCGGTGTGGTGATGGTAGAGAAGGAGCAGGACGCGCTCTCCTCACGTGATGCCGCGGGGAGCCAGCCTCCGGTGTGGTGATGGTAGAGAAGGAGCAGGACGCGCTCTCCTCACCTGATGCCGCGGGCAGCCAGCCTCCGGTGTGGTGATGGTAGAGAAGGAGCAGGACGCGCTCTCCTTACGTGATGCCGCGGGGAGCCAGCCTCCGGTGTGGTGGTGGTAGAGAAGGAGCAGGACGCGCTCTCCTCACGTGATGCCGCGGGGAGCCAGCCTCCGGTGTGGTGATGTTAGAGAAGGAGCAGGACGCGCTCTCCTCACGTGATGCCGCGGGGAGCCAGCCGCCGGTGTGGTGGTGTTCGAGAAGGAGCAGGACGCGCTCTCCTCACGTGATGCCGCGGGCAGCCAGCCGCCGGTGTGGTGATGGTAGAGAAGGAGCAGGACGCGCTCTCCTCACGTGATGCCGCGGGCAGCCAGCCGCCGGTGTGGTGGTGTTCGAGAAGGAGCAGGACGCGCTCTCCTCACGTGATGCCGCGGGGAGCCAGCCTCCGGTGTGGTGATGGTAGAGAAGGAGCAGGACGCGCTCTCCTCACGTGATGCCGTGGGGAGCCAGCCTCCGGTGTGGTGGTGTTACAGAAGGAGCAGGACGCGCTCTCCTCACGTGATGCCGCGGGCAGCCAGCCTCCGGTGTGGTGGTGTTAGAGAAGGAGCAGGACGCGCTCTCCTCACGTGATGCCGCGGGGAGCCAGCCTCCGGTGTGGTGGTGTTAGAGAAGGAGCAGGACGCGCTCTCCTCACGTGATGCCGCGGGCAGCCAGCCTCCGGTGTGGTGATGGTAGAGAAGGAGCAGGACGCGCTCTCCTCACGTGATGCCGCGGGGAGCCAGCCTCCGGTGTGGTGATGGTAGAGAAGGAGCAGGACGCGCTCTCCTCACGTGATGCCGCGGGGAGCCAGCCGCCGGTGTGGTGATGGTAGAGAAGGAGCAGGACGCGCTCTCCTCACGTGATGCCGCGGGCAGCCAGCCGCCGGTGTGGTGATGGTAGAGAAGGAGCAGGACGCGCTCTCCTCACGTGATGCCGCGGGCAGCCAGCCTCCGGTGTGGTGATGTTAGAGAAGGAGCAGGACGCGCTCTCCTCACCTGATGCCGCGGGCAGCCAGCCTCCGGTGTGGTGATGGTAGAGAAGGAGCAGGACGCGCTCTCCTCACCTGATGCCGCGGGCAGCCAGCCTCCGGTGTGGTGATGGTAGAGAAGGAGCAGGACGCGCTCTCCTCACGTGATGCCGCGGGGAGCCAGCCTCCGGTGTGGTGGTGTTACAGAAGGAGCAGGACGCGCTCTCCTCACGTGATGCCGCGGGCAGCCAGCCTCCGGTGTGGTGGTGTTAGAGAAGAAGCAGGACGCGCTCTCCTCACATGATGCCGCGGGCAGCCAGCCTCCGGTGTGGTGGTGTTGGAGAAGGAGCAGGACCAGAGAGGGGCTATATGACCCGGAGGACGCGCTGCGGGCGGCAGGGGCGTGGGGCAGGTGGTGTATAGGAGTCTGTAGTTCTGCAGACACCATATAGCTGGACTCCTGTGGATGGACTGGGTAGGGGAGGCCCCGGGGACGTGGTGGAGGCGGCAGGGGTGTGGTGTGTATGCCCCGGAGGAGGCGGGCTGGGCGGTAGGGGTGTGGGGTGGCAGGTGGTGCCCGTGTCTAGCTCTGCAGGCACCACAGAGCCGGACCCTGCTGCAGCGGTGACCCGTGGGAACGGTCTGACAAGGCCGCGTGCCAAGGTCGCTGCGTGGAAATTGGATCATGGGTGATGGTGGGAGGTCGTGCCTGGTCGCCGGCGGCGGCCAGCGCGGAGCTGCAACTGCTCCACAGCGCATTAGTCGATAATCCTTGCATAGATAATTACAGATTTGTTCTGACGTTTGATGAATGGGTTCTGGGGGATAAATTACACGGTGGTCTACCACAGATTGAATTGGGTTTGTTTTCTAACTGGCAAATATATGGCTTGGGTGATCGCTAGAGTTGCAAATTTCAGGACCACGGAGCCGGAGCTGGGCCCAAATTCAGGCCCGGCGTGCCTGAAGCTGTGTCTGAACTCAGGCTTGCCGGTCTCATGCCGGGTTCAGCACAAGTTATCAATTAAAAACAAATATATAAAAAATATTGGCAGAAGTCAGAACATACATGCTTAAAGATCATGATAAATTGAGAAGAAAACAAATATACAACAGTAAAACACCATTATAACACATAACAATGTTATGTACTTACAAATTACATAACATTGTTATGTAAATTGCACAGCTTACAAATTAAAAGTGATAACTAGTACGACCTAGTAAGGACTAAGGAGTGGACACACCAGTGCAACTTAATAAATCAAACTACAGGGTCAATTCATGATCAATTCATCAGCTCAGTAACTGCTGCAGTGTGAGATGCGAGTGCAGTCAAACAGAAACAAATACCCCAAATCATATTCCGCTGTCATCACTAGTAACTAGGTGGGGTGGGGAAGAGGATACAATTTTATATTTAGTCATCCCATTGCCCCAGGTCACCCCAAAATATTTTGTATAACAAATAACAAGTGCCTATGGAACAACACCACTTACCTATATGATAATGATTATTGTTAATACTATTGTAAATACATATTACTGAGAATATGTATTGATACGCATTTACTAATTAGTTCCACATGAGAAAGGACATATTCAAGTCATTTCATTGGTAGTTTTGGTAGTGAACAAATATTGTATTTTATGCAATTACAATTATAAATGTGGGAAGACTCCTCAACACAAAAAAAAAACATTTTGCAAAGAAATCTTAAGTGGCCTAAGCGCTAAGACCTTATCCCAGAATGCAAACCTGTCTAGTTCCACTTCAACCTCTTATCACAATAGCTCCATAATTTATATATGGTCTTGCATAATTCCACGTGACTACCCAACAACACTTTCCAAACCCCAATTACAACCATACGTTCCAAACAAATGTGTTTTGATGCGTCACATTTGTGACGAATTCGCCAGGCCTGGGCCGTAAAAGAATCACGTGTGTCAATTCAGCAGCAGATCGATATTCGCGAATGTGTCACTTTGACAGATATTCACAACTTCACACCTAGAATCGCGACGCCTCAGAATTGCGTGAAGACAATTGCTCATGTTCGTATTAGAAAATAAGCTGTAATATCAAATCCTAACCCTTGGGGCCAGTTTATTTCTTTAAAAAAATAAGTCCATCAGCCGACATCCTCAATATGTTAGGACATTTTCATTTTGGTGATTTTAAGTCATTCATAGTGATAAAGTTAGTCATTTCGGTGACGAGATTAATTGTGTGCGCCGTTTTGAGCTCAACGATTCGCAATTATCAAATACTTCAGCCGCCATTAGGCGCAGCAGTGAAGTTGTACCAAGGCTATCTTTACCAGGGTAATAGAACAACGGGTAGAACAGTAAGGAATGTAACGCCCTAATGAATTATACAAGATATAATTTGTATCGTAATTGTTTTTGTCTATGATAAATTAAAGGTATTGTTTGGTATCAATAACTTGTATTTTCATAGATTATATCTTTATTTATTTAATTAAACGCCAGCAAATATACGAATTAGTAGTCAAAGTAGTGTATTTGCAGTACATGTAGTAGCATTTGGAAGCGGTCATTAAATTCTACTACGAAGTAGTAGTCGAAGTAGTGTATATTTCAGTACTGTAATAGCATTTGGAAGCGGTCAGCGGTCGTTCTGACATTTTTAACCCCCATGCCCATTTATTCCCTTCACGCCCGGAATATCGAAAATGATAAATCAAAACGTTGTAGCTAAGGCTTGTAGCTATCTGTTCCAGAAGTCGGAATTAAAATATGTACCATAGATTACGAGCCAGCATCGTCTCAAAATCATCGATTTAACATGGGAACCCTATAGTGTAGTAGGTTTTTAACGCCCAAACGCCCGAGTGCTGCCAACTGTTACTGGTGGGGGCTGATCTTTGCAGACCTTGGTACCACTGCAATTGTACGGCCTTGGCAGTGAAGTAGCTTTGTTTGTCTGTGCCCAAGGTCTGTATAAATCTGTGCCAAGGCCGTATAAGAATGGCTCCGTGCGTGTGGCTGGCTTGGATGTTAGTTATAGATATCTTGGCTTGGATAGTGAGGAAACCGAGGATACTCTGTAATTTAAGACAGGTTGATTATTTTATTTTTGTCATTCAAGATATGATTGTCACTCCCAATGTTTTTAGTACGTTTGTCATACTAAATGTCCAGGACAACTTGCCTTTTCCCCATTATCCTGTGAAGTATATTTATTATTTACTAGTCCATGTCAACATTGATCAAATAGGTAGTAGGTTACGTACCTCAACCTTGTTTGTAGAAGCTATTACAATTACAACCCAAACATTGCATTGTGTGATGTTGAGTGATGAGTGCATACTTATTACGTACTTTTTAAAAAAACTTATTTTAAGCTGCTCGTTTGGACTTGCGTGATCCTATCATGCTTTTTACTTTGCAAACCACCAAAGATGAAAGAAGTCTACTCACTTTGACCTGTTCCACTCTCCTGTTAGTCTGTTGTTGATTATTTATCTCAAGTGCCGACTTCTGTGGGATTTCTTTACTCAATGGTCCATATATATCCATTATCCATTGGTGTTTCAATGTGGTGTGTGTTAAAATGGTGCAAAATGCACATTGCAAACTATAAATATTCCTGTTAAAAGATTTTAAATGTAGAATGACGTATACATGCAGATTGCTAGCTGCCGAGTGCCGGGCCTGGCGGGTGCTGCCACATGTGGCCGGACTTGATGCCGGTGCCAACTCATGCATGAGCGGTGTCGGTGCGGGGCCGGTTCCTGTTTTTTGGAATGTTGCACCTCTAGTGATCGCATGATCTATTAGACGTGCTCATCATTGGATTCAGGAGGTGTTTAACTCTTCTAAGAATATAACATAATCTATCATTAGTGCCATCATAACCTATCACAAGATAAGCCAGAAAAACACAGTCCCCAGGCTCCAGCTGTTAGCGGGAAACAGTTGAAGCCATACGTACACGAGCAGCTCCGAATCTCACACTGTCTCGTTCCCAGGGCCCGAGTGTGGAGATGCACCACGCGAGCTTTAATTATGCCGCGCTGGCCTCACCACGAGCTCACGAGCTTAGGCGGTCCGGCCGCAGCGGTGGGGTAGCTGACCGGCCTTTGCTGGTGCCGAACCACACACAGTCACAGGACACAGCAATCAACAGCAGCTGAGACGCGACCATCCGCCATCCGGTCTCATCCGCCCACCCCCGAGCCACGCGAGCTAACGGTGTTGCCGCGCGGGTGTCCCAACTGCGAGAGGATCCCGCAGTTTTATGATGTTACCGGGCGCGCAGAGGGCCGGTTTACCGTTGTGCAAGGTCGACTTGGATGGTCCTCGCGCTCGCACCCGCACAACATCGTGACTGGCTCCTGCAGCGTGCAGGGCACACGTGTCACGATGGTGTCACCGAGATGTCACACGAGGTGTCACAAAAGTCGCACGCATCGCAAAAGTGGCGCGCGCGGCTCAAAAGTCCCGCGCGTGACAGATGTCGCTCGTGTCGCGGAGCTGACACTTGGAGGCTCTTGTTCGGAGTTGGCGTAATTCGGCCAGTCGGCGAACTGCGGGTTGTTCAGATACGATGTTAGTGTCGGTTTTACAGCGATTAGGTCACCGTTGTTGGAGATGATGAATCATCGGCCTGCAAGATGTGTCAGAAATGTGCTGGCGACAGAAGGTGATGAGGGAGGTGATGAGGGAGGTGATGAGAGAGGTGATGAGGGAGGTGATGAGGGAGGTTGTAAGGCACATTCCGATTCGAGCAGGATCGCTCCAAGAAGTGGTTGGTGAAAACTGTGATATTTTTTTTTAGTTTTCCGCATATTGACAGATCTCTGTTTACGTGAGTGAAGATTGAAATGTGATACGAGCAAATAAATTAACTGCGTGTATACAAATGTGTTTGTGGAAATACTAACAAATATAGACGCAACCAGAAGCATTCGCAATCGTTGTTACCACCACCATTATCAGGGACACTTATCGGCTATTGCCTTTGGCTAAATAGACGCTAATTAACTACGGTACGCCTTTATATCATAAACGCAAAAAAGCAAACGACCACTATTATCACTAACGTCCACCGCATTGGCACACCGAGGCAGAACGTCCGCTCCAAATCAGTCCCGTCTACCGCAAATGCCCCGCGCCACAAAAGTCCTCGTTTGCGTCACAAACGCAGCGACAGCCGCGTCACAAACGCCGCGACAGCCGCGTCACAAATGCCGCGACAGCCGCGTCGCGAATGCCGCAGGCGACAGCCGATAAACCGCCGCCGGTTCGGCGACGACCGGCGTGAAACGGGACCCTGAAATGGCCTGTCGGGGCGCAGTGTCCGGCGCCATTGAGTGCGTGCCACCGGTGTCGACTCCGATTACCCATCTGCCGCACCGACCGCTCGCGGCCCCACACAATGTCATCTGATTGGGGAGCGTTTGGGCGGGCCGACAGGCGCCTCCGCCGCTCCCAGAGATCTCTGAAAGGACGGCTTCCAGCGACTGTCTCCGTGGCTGCTGTGGAGTGTCAGTCAGACGGGCTCTGCGAAGCCGCATCCTTTTCAGGGGAGTGTTTGGGCCGGGTCCCGTTACGGGTGTACAGGGAAGGAGGCAGGTTTGATTGGGGGATAATGGGGAGCATGATCCCACTAGAAGAGACGTCGGGCACAAGCTTCAAAGCTTGTAGGCTGTATTCTGTGCGGCTGTTTCGCCAAAGAGTGCTTTATGATCTATAATTAACCCAATGAACCACTTAGTAATTTGACAGTGCCAACCATGTTTTTCCTTTGAACAAATAATATGCATTGAATATCTATCTTATTTTGTAAGATGTCGCATCTGTCTATGAAGAAAATGCGTTATACATTTCACTTTGATATGTTTGACGAAATTGGAACCCAGCCGTAACGATAGATTACCTAAATTTCCTTTTTATATTTATATTTCTATTTCTGGCAATCTTCTATCAAGTATCAGCATTAGTTTAGGCGAAGCATTGTGTTCATTCTTCACATCAATTGCGGTGTTAAGCTGTATTCATGAATTGCCATATCCACTATATCAAACACAGCGATTAAGGGGGGAAATTATGTCATGTTTATTACACTAGCTGATAGCCGACAACAGTTTACCAGCCAGAGGTCAAGGGTTAGATGTCACGTGGCATGAACCCTGTCTCAGCGGAATGTGGCGGCTCCTTTCGTGTCTAATCAAGGCAGCACGTTTTTGTCGCCTGGGAGGAGCAGGGTATATACAAAGACTGTTACTGCTAAAAATTGGCTTCTGATGAAGTAATCATAACTGTAAACACTGGTCACGTAGGTCTCCCTAGCACCATCCGGTGAGTGGGCGGCTTCATTATTTCCAAAACATCTCATTTGCCCCTGTGTCGTGTTGTCCCGCCTAATACAGCGGGGTTGTTTAGACATCCGCTACGGTGCGCACGGTCAACAGTGCGTGTCTAATATTTAAATGATGTGAAGGAAAGATCATCTGACCGTCGGCAGCGGTGAAGAAACAGCTTTGCTGGTAAGATGTATTGACGAGAAAAGTTGGTGCTCTTAGTAATCATAGCAATTATTCCAGCCGGCAGGAGGCATATGTGTACACCGGCTGAAAAAGACGAAAACAAATGATTATTATGACGTAATGTAGGCTGACGCTGAGATTAATTCGTCAGGGGAGTTATAGATGGGCTAATTTTAATAAGTTGCCAGAAGCAACTTAATTCCATAAGTTACGCCTATTTATCAAGTGTTGCTCATTCTGAACTGCACCTGACTAGTTATGAAACCCGTGGACGTAGAGCGGCGCGTTGTAATACAAATCGCATTCATCAGTCACATTGCCATATCTCCTTTTAATGAATTAACATCAATGTTTCGGAAGTGTCCTTTGTTTTTTTTGCTTCCGATAGTGCTTACGTTCTTGGTCAGGGCGAATACGAAACAAATATACAATTACATTTTCGGAAAATATTGTACTTGCATGCGAAATTGTTGTGCTCAATTCTTTATAAATTAATTGTTTGCAGTGATCAGCGAAAAATATTGGTTCATATAAATCAAATCCAAAATTTAAATCAAAACTTTCTGCATTTTTACAAAACATACCTTAAATTTGCACCCAGGAGGGCCTTTAATGCCACCAAGGGTATCTAACGCTTATAGGAAACCGGTGACCAACCATCCGCTGACACTGGTGTCATTGGACCCGAGCCGATCTTCTGATGGCTATCCGACCCTCATCCCGACCCAGTTTCAGTTGACAGTCCAGCAGTTCAGCTTACTCCCGAGTCCAGCCTCCGGACGGCCGCGATATATCAAATGTCGGGGTGGTTACTGGGTTCGCCGCTCTGCCGCGACCCCCGGCCGAGCCGCCCCTTCGAAGGCATTGTGGCCCCGAATGGAGCCATCGCGCCCGCAACGTCCCACTCGCGGCGCGATTGTCCGCAGCGCGCCCGGATTGTCTGCCGCGCGGCGCGGCCGACTTTTTCTGCGCGGCGACGTGTCATTTATTTTGGGGCGCTGCGTGGGTCGCCGTCCCCCGGAGAAGTGGGGGAGAGATGAAAAGAGATGCTGCGTGGCGCAGCGTCAAGCGTGGATGGTCGCGCTGTGAGGTCGCTGCGACTCGTGTGACGTCATGTGTGACTGTGACGCCGTGACTAGGGAGTTTGCGCATTGATCGCTGACGGCTGATTGGTCCAACATGTCAGGCCAAGGGAGATGAATAGATTGCTGTTAATTTGCTGGGTCATTCCCTGGGATGTGGTGTTTTAAAAGTACGTTCATATATATATATATATATATATATATATATATATATATATATATATATATATATATATATATATATATATATATATATATATATATATATATATATATATATATATATATATATATATATATATATATATATATATATATATATATATATATATATATATATATATATATATATATATATATATATATATATATATATATATATATATATATATATATATATATATATATATATATATATATATATATATATATATATATATATATATATATATATATATATATATATATATATATATATATATATATATATATATATATATTTAATATATTTACGTATTTAATATATTTTCTACTATATCATACGAAGTAGCCTTTAAAGCAAAGTATGACCTTTATGCTTTTAAATGCTTCGAAATGCCAGTGTCTACGATAGTCACACATTTCGGATGCATTGAATTATGAAGATGAGAAGTATTTCGAAATAGTCTCAATGTTTTTTTTTTGCGGAATACTTCGGTGAGTCTATAAAGTTTTACCAAACTGGCGGGGTAGTTTCCGAAATATCAGTAGTGGCATTTTGCGTGTATGTTCAAACGGCAAATGGGTTCCGATGTTTGCAAACAGTATTTATATCTATTAAAACCCAGTCCAGTGTTGAATTTTAAAATATTTCCTAGCACGCAATTAATTGTATTTGTCACCAGAAATCCAATTCACACGGACACCAAATTCTTCCTTACTTCCAAGAGGAAGCAAACCTGTCATAATCCTTGCATACGTCTAGAAGACGTATATAGCCGTTCGTGTACCTGACTAATTCAAGTTTGGAGAATTACGACAACGGGCAGCGCCAGACACCACACACTCACCCAATATCGTGACGGAAAGCGTCGGCGTGGAAAACAATTAGTCACGTGCGCTTTCTTCGTTAATCACCGATCGACATTCAACGGTCTAATTACAGCGCATTTATGTCGGCACGTGAATTTCTCCTCATTCTGGAAATATCCCGGCAGCGCCGCCGCAGATGTTCGAATAGTGAATGTTCCAGCTCGGTGAAAACAACTCGCCCAGCACCAGAAGCGTCTGGTTTGTATGGATGCCAGTCGGACGTAGGAAACGAACACTTTCTCCTTTTGCGCATTATCTAAGTAGCTGAATGTCATCAGCAGCCCGAGACGCGTGGGCCGAGACGTGTCTACATTATCGCCGTTGTGCGTACATTATCGACAGCCGTATCTTGGTATGTAGCTGTCCGTGTGGTATAACGTAATCCGCTGAGATGATGCTGTCTTGCCTCCGGGCTGAGACCAGTCGTCGAGTGAAGTTGCAGGAGTTACAAGTTCGACTACTATAGAGTATCAAATACAGCAACAAGTACGACAGTCTTAGGCCTACTATCACGTAGAGGGGACATACCAACGCTGAAACCCTAGGCCAACAATACGAAGCGCTCCGCTTTCAAGGACCATGCGGCGCGAGGAATGCTGGCGCCCGCTGCGTCGAAAGCGTCGCTCTCGCCCGGAATTCGGTGCGCAGGTGTGCGCCGAACGCGGCGCACGGCCGGCGATGTCCGGTACAGCGCGGCACGACCCATTAGTCAGGGGCGCCACGGTTCAATTGTTTCATTATCCCGCCCAATCCATCCCGCTCTCCGCGTGAATCCCATCGAATTTAATCCAAATCATCAATATTGTGTCTTAATCCCCATTCCGGCGCGTCGGGAGGTCATAATGAAGTCCCGAGGAGGCCGCCGACGTGAAGGCCGGTAAATGGGAGCCCAGCGGCGCAGCCTACTCGCTAGGTCGGCTCACACCGACCCAAATGGCAGGCTGATGACAGGTGATACCGATCTCAGACGCCGTGCGTGCGTAAGTACTGGTTATCCCCGGCCAGCGAGCCACCACCATCGCGCACGACGAGGCCGACGTCCTCACCACAGCTGTGAATCTCAACGTCATTAGTCGTCGTCGGCGGCTCGCTGAGGCAATGGTATTTGACCCGCGCTCCGCTAATGCCAGTCCACCGGGCGGTGTTTAGCAGAAGGCACGGGGAATATTTCACACTCGAGTAGGCCGTAATTGTGAGCTGCCGCGGCGGCGGCGGCCGCGGGCCGGCCTCCTCCATCTCAGTAGCTCCCGTGGCCCGCCTGTCGCGGCCGGGCCGACTGCCCCTGATCGTATTCATGGTTACCGGATGAATAATGCGCTGCCGTGACGGATAGTATAAATACTGACCTGACTGGGGGCGCTCCGGGCAGGTGCCGCCGCCGAGCTTGGCGTCATTATTGGGGCTGTCTCCTGAGGGGTGGTGGAACTGTCACGAGATCAGCGCGGATCGAGCTCTATTGGGCTGGTTTGTTATACCTAATATCATCGCCTTTTTATTTTTGCAGTCCGAAAAAGGACGAATAGCGGCTTACTGTGTGTAGGTTAAAATACTCATAACATGAATGTATGCTTAGAATGAAACCGTTTTTCAGTTTCAGCATTTTTGGCACCATAAGTATAAAATGTATCCATCTCCGCATGAACGTATTCCGAAAATGCGTATTATACTAAAAATTAGCAATGCCATTACTGAAACGCTTACGTCTATTGAATATTTGCTAATTCGGCACGCGGAAGTTTTTGTCTGCTGCTCTGACACATAACTAGGCATCTATCTGACCTGAGATGAATGTGGACAAACGACCTGAGCTTATTTGGTCTTATCCATCATCGCAGTTAATGGCACTGCCGTTGAACTGCGTGTATTACATGCAAATAACGCTTATAAACTGCGATTTTACTCAATAAATTACACTCTGTAGTTATTTCGCAGCGTTGCTTGTGCCATGCATCGCATGTATAATACATCGAACTCGGTAAAGAACTCCGCATAAATTGGACAACGCCACCACAATTCAATGCCCCGTCCACCACGGCAGCAGAGCATTCAGCATGTGCAATTGTGCATAAATGATTGCCAATACATCGGCTCACCCTCTTGCAGAATTGACACCGTTCTCTGTAGATCCGGCGCCAGAGCGGCGCCGATTCGGACCTCCGTCATCGCAGCCGACGCGTGGCGACATGCAATCATAAACTTCCCACCGATCCCCGGCCGATCTGACACCCCCCATTAAAGGTGCCCCGTCGCTCTCGGCTCTCATAACTCCTCCATCGTCCTCCATCTCCAGCTCTCCGCAACTCCAGCTCTAACTCCAGCTCCAGTCCAGCTCCAGTCCGGGTCTAACTCCAGCTCCGTAATCGTCCCAGGTCATCGGCAGTCTCACGGAGTCCCGGGTCATCGGCAGTCTCACGGAGTCCCGGGTCATCGGCAGTCTCACGGAGTCCCGGGTCATCGGCAGTCTCACAGAGTCCCGGGTCATCGGCAGTCTCACGGAGCGGGGGTCATCGGCAGTCTCACGGAGTCCCGGGTCATCGGCAGTCTCACAGAGTCCCGGGTCATCGGCAGTCTCACGGACTCCCGGGTCATCGGCAGTCTCACGGAGTCCCGGGTCATCGGCAGTCTCACGGAGTCCCGGGTCATCGGCAGTCTCACGGACTCCCGGGTCATCGGCAGTCTCACGGAGTCCCGGGTCATCGGCAGTCTCACGGAGTCCCGGGTCTTCGGCAGTCTCACGGAGTCCCGGGTCATCGGCAGTCTCACGGAGTCCCGGGTCTTCGGCAGTCTCACGGAGTCCCGGGTCATCGGCAGTCTCACGGAGTCCCGGGTCATCGGCAGTCTCACGGAGTCCCGGGTCATCGGCACTCTCACGGAGTCCCGGGTCATCGGCAGTCTCACGGAGTCTCGGGTCATCGGCAGTTTCACGGAGTCCCGGGTCATCGGCAGTCTCACGGAGTCCCGGGTCATCGGCAGTTTCACGGAGTCCCGGGTCATCGGCAGTCTCACGGAGTCCCGGGTCATCGGCAGTCTCACGGAGCGCAAAAGTCGCACCTAAAGTGCCGCGCTGGTAGAGCAGCTGAACTAGCCCCAGAATTGGCCGCGCATTGCCCCTCGATCGGTAGTGTTCTTAGTGATAACCCGTCCTTGCTGCGAAGTTCTGGCACATGGAGTTCCTGCGTCGTACTTCCTGAGGAGCGGCAAAGCTGCTTCATTGAATTGAGCTAGAAGGTGCTTCGTTGAATAAGAAAGCCATCTACCTAAATGCTTTCCTGCTTCTTAATCCTATTTAAATGATTAGGACAACCTACTAGAATCAATAGGATAATTGCAAATCACGCGCTTCAGTATGAAGTGCTTGGAAGATTCCCTGCAGTCAGATCATGTCAATACGCAGATAAAGTCGTCACTCTGGAATTGTCTAATGAACCGTATCGTATCACTTCGGCTGGTCGTCTCGCTGACTTCTATAATTAAATCCGACTCGGTCCAGAGGCGGTCGGCTTGAATTCTGAAGCACATCCGTGCCACGTCTCTGTCTGATTTCCTCCGGATGATTGACTGCCCGGCTCTCTATTTGTACGTTCATTTGTAAATCGGCTGCCAGACGTCAAATCTAGTGCGGGAGTCTCGGCTCTTCATCGGCTTCTTTGCATAATGTACCGTTTGGCTCTGTTCTTCAACCTCCAGTTCTGCTGTGTTGGAATATTCAGTCCACATTTGGATTGTCAAAAGCGGGACTTCTGAAGAACCGGAGCCATGGATACCGCAAACTCCCATGATGCTATTGTCCCGCTATGCGAGTTGAAATGCATACCGTGACACCTAGCATATCGTCACTTCTGGTATTCATGAACGGCTGTACGCTATGGTAAGCAAAGCTAAAGTATAGCTATCAAAAGTAGTAAAGTATAAAGTTAAAGGGCAATATTCACCTTTTGATTTTGTTATCGGCATGTTTCTGTGACACATGTATGGTATCAATTTGATCGTGCTTCAATTAAAAAGTGAAATAACAACTTTTATATTTCAAAAAGTAAATTTTGGGAAATAAAAAATATGTACTTACATATGGTGACGAACAGTATGATTCATCACTATCTCTGGTTTGAATGTTGATTTGTAAACAAGTCATAGGGCCAGAAATTAAGTAAGTGCGCCAAGAAGCGTGACAATGTCCCTGATTGGTCAATGAAACAAATCGCCGACACTAAATAGGTCGCCGTTGGGTGCATAAGTGAACTGATTTCATTGCCAGTTTTCCATTGATTTTTTGTGTGGAAAAATTATTGTTTTTCATGATAAGCTAAAGCATAGTGCATACATACTTCAGACCAAACTATACACAACTCCTAATATTTAAAATATACAACCAGATAAAACTATACACAACTCATAATATTGAAAATAAATTAATCAATTTTCACAAATTGAGCGTCGCAACCACTAACTAGGTCACCGTTGGGTGCATAAGTTAACTGCTAATTTGATTACCTTTGTATTCAGTGTTTATGGATTGTTAAGGATAGAAGGGCACACAACCACAATAGACAGAGTGCAAGACATATTTGCCATACAATTTTGTCAAAAAACATTACGAGAGAAGTCCGGAATTCGAAATTCGTTACAAAGTACTTGAGAGTACCGACCATTATAAGCGTGGATCGCCTTTAACTTTACAACTTTAACTTGCAATGTCTTCGGTAAGAATGTTTATATGTAAAATGTGATGAATTTACAATATATTTTGGTCTCGTTTGTCGATTTCAAGTAATAGCCCCATTTTTGTGGAAAAATTTGAATATTTCCCTTTAATAGTTAGTTAATAAAGTATAAAGTAAAGTATTAAAATAAATATAGTATAATAGAATACCTACATACAAACGTAAAACAACATATTATCAAAACGAAAAACAACATATTATCAAAACGAAAAACAACATATTACGAACTTCTGTTGCATAATCAGCTGGCATGGCTTCCATAATCCATCACGCCAAACCACATTTTTACGTGAGCACAGCATCATTGAAGTCAAATTATAAGGTCATCAAGAACGCGTTCTTTGCTCAGCATATCATAAATCAACATTTCGAAGAGCGATCCATCTGAACTGGCCGTCAGGGCACTTTGTGCGGATTTTTATCACGGAGCCTCCAGCTGGGGAGGGAGACGGCCGACGTCTAAATCATCGCTCGCTCCCTTTGACCTATTTTGTGCGCTCCGTCACCTTGATGGATGAATTGTGCGCTCCAATAAGTAAAAACAGCAGCATCACTCTTCTCGAGTGGCGCCGTGCTGGGGGAGACCCACGATAGTGACCGTGTGGGGCCACGGCCAGGTCGGCGCGCGCGACAGGGAGGGCCACGGGTCGATAGTGACCGTGTGGGGCCACGGCCAGGTCGGCGCGCGCGACAGGGAGGGCCACGGGTCGATAGTGACCGTGGGACCACGGCCAGGTCGGCCCGTGACAGGGAGGGCCACGGGTCGATAGTGACCGTGTGGGGCCACGGCCAGGTCGGCCCGTGACAGGGAGGGCCACGGGTCGATAGTGACCGTGTGGGGCCACGGCCAGGTCGGCCCGCGCGACAGAGAGGGCCACGGGTCGATAGTGACCGTGTGGGGCCACGGCCAGGTCGGACCGCGACAGGGAGGGCCACGGGTCGATAATGACCGTGTGGGACCACGGCCAGGTCGGCCCGCGACAGGGAGGGCCACGGGTCGATAGTGACCGTGTGGGGCCACGGCCAGGTCGGCCCGCGACAGGGAGGGCCACGGGTCGATAGTGACCGTGTGGGGCCACGACCAGGTCGGCGCGCGCGACAGGGAGGGCCACGGGTCGATAGTGACCGTGTGGGGCCACGACCAGGTCGGCGCGCGCGACAGAGAGGGCCACGGGTCGATAGTGACCGTGTGGGGCCACGACCAGGTCGGCGCGCGCGACAGAGAGGGCCACGGGTCGATAGTGACCGTGTGGGGCCACGACCAGGTCGGCGCGCGCGACAGAGAGGGCCACGGGTCGATAGTGACCGTGTGGGGCCACGACCAGGTCGGCGCACGCGACAGAGGGGGCCACGGGTCGATAGTGACTGTGTGGGGCCACGACCAGGTCGGCGCGCGCGACAGGGAGGGCCACGGGTCGATAGTGACCGTGTGGGGCCACGACCAGGTCGGCGCGCGCGATAGGGAGGGCCACGGGTCGATAGTGACCGTGTGGGGCCACGACCAGGTCGGCGCGCGCGACAGAGAGGGCCACGGGTCGATAGTGACCGTGTGGGGCCACGACCAGGTCGGCGCGCGCGACAGAGAGGGCCACGGGTCGATAGTGACCGTGTGGGGCCACGACCAGGTCGGCGCGCGCGACAGAGAGGGCCACGGGTCGATAGTGACCGTGTGGGGCCACGACCAGGTCGGCGCGCGCGACAGAGAGGGCCACGGGTCGATAGTGACCGTGTGGGGCCACGACCAGGTCGGCGCGCGCGACAGGGAGGGCCACGGGTCGATAGTGACCGTGTGGGGCCACGACCAGGTCGGCGCGCGCGACAGGGAGGGCCACGGGTCGATAGTGACCGTGTGGGGCCACGACCAGGTCGGCGCGCGCGACAGGGAGGGCCACGGGTCGATAGTGACCGTGTGGGGCCACGGCCAGGTCGGCGCGCGCGACAGGGAGGGCCACGGATCACTGCTGGGTGTTCAATGCGCGGTACACGGATACACGGATGTGGATCTAAATTAATGAATTGTTCACGGATGTGAGTATCTATAAATTATTCACTGATAGCCGGATCTCAAACGAGCTCTTTGCATACGATGCATAGCTGCATAGCTACAGAAACGTTTTATATGGCATATCACATTTGTTTGCACCCGGGAAGGTTCGATAGCCTTCTGACTTAACCTGCGCCCCGCTGGGGTCTCCAGCCGAACGCGCCCCGCTGCACTATGGACCAGGAGCCCGATCTAGCCCGCCATAATTGGTTGGAGTTATTTTTTTCTCATTTCAATATGGGGCGTACATGCATATGTTCAGAATAGACAATGGATTAAGAATATGGCAAGAGTTCTTTTTAGTCCAATCACACGTGGGAGTATAAATGGCACCGAAACATGGACCTTTGTAGGAAGCTTCCACAGGGAGACCGCGGCTCGCGAAATCGATGTATGTTTATGATGTAATGACGAATGGGATAAAGCAAGAATCTTGCAATGTGCATGTTTGGAGGTTTACATGGAACCTTGGCTACACTGTGGAATCAAAACTAAAACTAAAAATAGGGTATTTCGTGCTTTAATTACAATTTTTGTTGACATAACAGAAATATCGGCAAAAACTTACATACAGCTTCTTCGATAGTGCCGATCTAATGGATAACACACGATAACACGGAAATACGAGTATGGTTGTGACTCTCAATGGTTCGGATTGTTGTGGCAAGTCCAATTTCCTGCCCCAACCTGCCACTGCACCGTGAGGACTGTGGGGTGGCACAGTCGCCATACAATACAATAACCACAACAATAACCCATACAATATCCCATGGGGGGCTATTGTATGATTTCTGCATTGGTCTGCAATGCAATGCAATGCAATGCAATGTAATGCAATGCAATGCAATTGTCGTGACGGCCAACCACACTGAGGTCCGACATCAACGCCTACTGGACCACACCACGGAGCGACTGCTGACAATGCAGAGATGGTGGCGACTCTGCGAGCCTCAGTGAGCGCCGAGCTGCGCTCAACGTGCGTTTTCAAGTGGGACGGTAGTAGTTTAGTGACTGTAGTATTTGGAAATAATTAGTACGAACTGGTTTCCAAATTAATAATACTTGCTCCAAGTGCCTATGCCAATGTTCTAAGGCTGAAAAAAGCCACCTGAGGTCAATAATCAATTATGGCGGGCTAGATCGGGCTCCTGGCCCATAGTGCGCGGGGGGCTGATTCTGCTCCCCCTCGTTATCTTCCGTACCAATAACTGCAGCTAGACGTGCAAGGTGGCAATCGAAAGCTCTCAATGAGGCGCATGTAAGGTATACGCGAACTTTTCAAAATAAGGTCACATGTCAGGGCACGGTCAGGTCAAATGTCAAAATGGATTTTTTTGGGGTTTTTGGGCCATATTTTCCATCAGCCAGATTGCAACTATTATCACACAAAGTGCTCTTAAAAGTATAATGCATCTCCCGCATAAGCAATAGTGAAATTGTAAGCAAAGGTCAAGGTCAAGGTCAGGTCACATAAGGTTACAGGTCTACGAAAGTCATGCGACACATGTATGGGTTATTGTACACGTATAATTCGATAGTAGCAGCCATTTTCTTAAAAAATATAAACTTAAAAAATGGCGTCATCAGTTACTTATACTTTGGAAGCCACAACCACAAGTCAGTCAAAAATAAAGATATTGCTTTGACATTTGGTTTGAGTATCGTCCACTCTTGGTTCTCTAATATATCTTCGGTTTGTTTGTTAAATATCTTCTTTTTTTTAAAAAGAAGGAAATTATTCCGAAAAAAAAACAGTTTTGTTTATTTTGGGGGGTCAAAAAACCAAAATTTCGACAATCCGAGATATCATTTTTTTAAAGAAAATGTAATTTCCTTTCTTTTAACGTTTTTATTTGTAATTTGCATCACAACTAGATTTTCTACGATTTTTCCAACATTTATCGTTTTTCCACCATGAATGGCATGGCATGACGTCATTAAAACGTCATTATTTCTCAAAGTACTGCATCGATTTAACTGAAATTTGGCGGAAAGACGTATAATTGATGTAGCATATGGTACTGGAAGTTGTACGTTGATATCTATCATAGTGTTCAAGTTATTGCGAAAATTCGTGAAGGGGCATATTTTGGGCGCGGGTTAACCCGCGCGGCGCTGGGGGGTAAGTTTTACCCCCCTTCCTTGATTGTATCAATAACTTGAAAACTATGACAGATATTGAAATGACACTTTTAGTACCTTATGCTGCATCAATTCTACGTCTTCTGTCAAAATTGCATTGAAATTGGTGAAGTAGTTTGGGAGATAATGACGTGTTGGTGACGTCATGTCATGCCATTTTTGGTGGAAAAACGATAAATGTTTGACAAATCGTAGAAAATCGAGTTTTGAAGCACATTGCAAATACAAAACGTCAAAAGGAAGGGAATGACATTATCTTCAACATGTATGTCTCTAATGTTCGACATTTTGAGTCGTTGACCAAAACAAACTTATTTTTTTTCGGGAAATTTTCACAAAATCAAAAGTTTCAAATAGATAAAAAATGGAGCATATATTTAAGAACCAAGTATGAATGATACCTACACCAAATTTTAAAGAAATATCTTTATTTGTGACTGACTTATGGCTCCTTAAAGGGAAATCATGACCTTTTCCCACAAAAATGGAGTTAGCACTTGAAATCGCCAGACGAGACCAAAATATATTGTAAATTCATCACATTTTGCATGAAAACTTTCCTACCGAAATATTTTTAAAGTTATAGTTGATAAGCATTCCACACTTTTAACGACTGGTACTTGCAAGTACTTTTGGTCCTCATCAAACTGCGGGATTTTCCCGTATTGCTTTTTTACGCAATGGAGTGGAAAATATATTGTGCGTTCTGCTTGTTGTGATTATATACCCGGCGATCCTCTAAAACTAACAACGATTGGAAAAAGTGGCAATACAATCGGAAGCTCATCGATGCACATCGACGGCAACCTATTTAGCGTCGGCGATTTGTTTACAAAGTCATTGTCATGCTTCTCGGCGCACTTAACCATTGTGGCGAGGGGTTCCTGATTAGTATACCGAAGTCCCGTAGCGGCTTTGTTAATGACGTCACTGGTGCCATTCTTGTGTAGCATTGCAAAATATATCTGATTTTGAGTTGAAAGCTAATTAAATACTTATTCAAATGATTGTTTTTAAGTTTGAATTTTCTTGTTAATCATTATTAAAGGTATTTTATCACTGTATTTCATAGTAGTTGACACTTCAGAAACTTATGACGTAATAATATTGTATCCAATATGTATTTCCATCGCCTTTTGCTATTGTGGCGCAGTGCCGAGTGCTTTGCGAATACTTGCTTGCCTGCCTGGGGTTCAAATAATTCCGCCCTTATTTCATTCGAGTTGGTATAGTTTGCATGTTGTTGTTATTCATGACTTATACTGATAGTCAGTCATGCATCACAGATGCTTCACGGATTGCTTCACGGATCAGTTTGATCGGAAACGTTACAGAGCCTCCAAAAATGCCGCACTTGATGTAAACAATGGTAGGGAAGGACGAATTTGTCAATGACCTTCATGAAGTACACAAGGTATTTGTTTTGTATTTTTTCCAAACTTACAACTTTGAATTTGTGAATAATTGTATTTAATTCTTAAATTTAAATAAAATAATTTTAAAACCATAACGGTAGCCTAAGAAATTGTTGCTAACAAAATCAAAAGGTCATTATTTCCCTTTAAGTATGAGTAGCTCATGGTGACACCAGAACAATAATATTGACCCCTTTCAGAATCCGAATTTTATTTCTACGATCTTTATGACATCATTGCCTGTGAAACTCACGACTACCCCTTCCGCATCTAGGGAGGCATCGTTTCCCACCGCAGGGCGCCTACCTCAACAGGTATCCGCCGCCACCCCCCGCTCATAATTGCCTCTATAAAACCCTGATATTCGTGATACGTGACTGCCGGCGGCGGCTGTGACGCCCACCTCTAATCCGGCTCTCTTGTCGAGTCGCGGCGGCCGCCAGAAGGCGTGCCAGGACCCCGGCGGGAGGCCGCGACCCGATCGGACGTTTTTACTTCCCGCCGGGCCTTCGCCTCGGGTCCGCCGCGACGGTGACGCGACGGTGGCGCGCGTTGACCCGTGAAGCGGAGCGCAATGCCGTGTGGTCCGGGAGCGACCGTTCGTGAACTCAGAGCGGGACACTGCACTGCGGTCTAGGGAGGAGTTATGGGAGACTAATGACGCGGAGAGGTGGCGGGCACCGGTGCGGCCGCGGATGGGCTGCCGATCGGCCTGTGGCGCCGGCCTCTTCTGGCTCGCAGCAGCTGAGACCGCAACGGACGGAACAGCGGGGTCATAAGTCGAGCGGTTCTCGTTGGCTATCGTTTGCAGCGGTGGTTACGTGTGCCAGGTCGGCCGGTGAACAGGTCGGCCGGTGAACGGGTCCGCGAGATGAGGCCGGTTAAGTGGCTGCTGTTGCTCTGGATTAGGATGAAGTAGCGGCACTGCTATCTTGTGACGGCACTGTCAGAGTTCAAAGGCTCCGACAAATAACGGCAATATACCGCCGTGCTCGCTGTATGTGTTGGGCTATCGATGTGAATATCGATGATATCGATATCGACAAATTATGCATGCTGGTATCGTGCCGAAAAACACACCGAGTGCCTTTATCGTTTCCATGCGTCGTTCCTCACCATGCCATTTAATTAATGGGACTTTACCACACTATTGGAACGTAACTGTTCTAACAAGTGCATCGTGTCTCGGTCAAAGTATACACATTATTAGCGATATACAATATACATTCGGCATACAAATTGGCGTGCCGACTCCTTCACCTCTGGGAATTGGAGGTACCGTGCATATATGGCGCGATCCTCGATCCTCGATCCTCACTGCCGTTCACACTATAATGGGGGGGGGGGGGGGGGTGGAAAGCCGCAATATAATCTTTTAGTGAATCGGGTTAAAGGCGGCACAGCGTCGTTTTCGTAAAGTGCACTCTGTGACTTGTATGATGGCACTTCAGAGCACTCACGAATTATTGATGGAAATTATTTGGTAAATAGAGCTCTAAGCCTATGTTTGGCCATTGACGGCAAATAATTTAGGGATGATTACAATATAACATTGATCCTTTTTGTAGTCTAAATTTGATTTGTATTATCGTTATGCCATCATCGCCTGTGAAACTTACGTCTAACTCTTCCGCATATAGAAGGTAGCGTTTCCCTGCATGCAGCATATCCTCTATACCTACATGTGCATTGTGCAGCGTCGTTTAAAAATGAAGATTAAATGCGGAATATTCGTATTCACTTTGACATATAAACGCGGTACCCAATGCCTCTATAGCAGTATGCAACATTTTTAATAATAATTAATTAATAATTAATAATATTATCCACCGAACCTCCATCCAACCCACCCATTCCACTTTCATATCACAATTCACATCTCCTTCTTACCCAACACCCGGCTCCCGTGAGTGCCAATGACTCTTCCAATCAAGGCACCATCTCTGCTGTCCGCAGCCCCCCGACTCGGAGCGTATCCATGTCGAGCACCTCTTCAGAGCGGCGCCACGTCAAAACAGACAGCTCACTCGTGGCAGGGCGTCAGTCTCACCCTTCCATCGTGGCGGCGCGAGGGACACCAATTAATTGAACGATTACGTTATACCAGTCACGCAGCGGTGGAAAAAACGTGACCTTGCCTGGGGTGGTGTCACGCCCCGGGACTCAGGTGAACGCTGACAATGTTCGCGCGTTTTTTTTGCGTGGCCAACGATTTCTCGGTCGTGGATGTTCGATTACGTTCCCATTTCGATCTGCCTCGGCATCTGAAAGCGATGTTCAAATACGTGTCGTGTTCGGTTTGCCTTTGCGTCTGAAAGCGTTTAGATTGGGTAAATTTGATTTCCGAGTATTCTTCTAATATTTCATTTGAAAAATTAAATAGGATTGACTACATTTATATTATTGGTGTGGAATAAATATTGACAATGGTACTTGTCTACACACTAACTCATTACAAATACTGAATAAGTCCCGATAAGTCACTCTTAAGTTCGCCCGAGAAACAAATCCTCACAAAAGCAATATGTAAATATCCCCAAAGGTCCCTGGTTAGAATGGATTAGAATGAATGGATGAACTATTTACGGACACACGTATCAGAAGATCGTAAATGTAATAGATTGACGAATAAATTCGTTATCGTCGTTTACGTGCGTCGGGCACCCTTAAGAGGCCAAAGGCACGCTAAGCTTGTCAATTTTGTTACTTTTTCCAGATTAATTATGATGATCTGTGATAGGTCCAATGCAAAACTTACCACTACACCTTTTCTTAACCCGCGCCGTGCCGGGGGTTAGACACCCCCTAAGATTTTTCGAGGATATCGAAAAAAACGGCGCTGTTCGGGCATCAATTGTACACATTATGTTAAAAAAATAACTCGGTTCATCGCAGGTCAGGTCACCAGACCAGGTCACGTGACCCCACCTCCAAAAAATATTGTGGTCGTACCACAGTCACAGTTTTTGGATGATCAGTTTTGCGCTTACAGGATTTCATAGGGTCATATATATCTACAATTTGTTTATCTTGGATTTTTTATATCAGCGACCTAAGGTCGAGTCATTTTCGTGACCTCCATATTATAAGTCAATGGGGAAATATTCAAATGCTTCCTATTCCAAGGATACGCAAGATATTAGTAGAATTCCTTCTGGATAATATTATTATAGGCCATTCTTGATGACCTAGGTGCCATTTTTGTTCACTGACCCCTACAGGGTCAGCCGAGGTCAGCCGAGGTCACCAGCAGTTGTATGTCAATAACTTTCGACATAATGACGATAGAGAAGTGAAACCGACACCAATGTGTTTGTCTCGTCCGAGGTACGTCTTCTCATATTCAACATGGCATACTTGGGTCACCACTCGACCTTGACCTGAGGTCAAATTTTGAAGTTGACCTAACCTGGTCAACATTAATATGAGTTGAAGCGCCTTGACGAGGAGACAAACACGATGGCATCACAATTTTGTCGTTATTAGATAAAACGTTATTCGTGAAAAACTGTTTTGTAGAAAATAGTCTTTTAGATATTTGATGAGCTCTGGAGCCTACACTATTGACCTGAGCGAAAATCTGAGGGCACTTCGTCGATTGCATGTTTCAATATCTGTCCATTGCTGTTTTCCGTTTGTTCTTAGCTATCATAGTTCCTGTGATATCTGGATGTTTCTGGAGCGGAGTCCTAAAACTGGCAAATTTGACCTTTGAAACTGGAAAATTTGACCTTTGATGACCTCAATATTGACTTTAGGAAATATGATATTTGAAGTACTTTCGAATGTGCTTGTCGGGAGCTTTCGGACGCGCTTTTCTGCGTCTTTCTAGCCCTTTTAGTTTTCGAGTTGGAGGAGGGGGGGGGGGGGGGGGGGGGGGGGGGGGGTGTCTAAACACACCCCCCCTCCACGGCGTGGAGGTGTGTGTGTAAAGCCCCTCCCCCCGGCACGGCGAAGTTGGCGCCGAGCACCGGCACGGCGCGGGTTCATGCGAATCGACGTCATTTATGCCGTCAGCTAACATACTGTTTAACATAGTGCATCTCACATCGGCGTAACACACTTCCGCGGCAAAGGGCATTGGAAATCTACAAAGTGCACCGTGTCAGCACTAATCACTGGATTCAGACATATTGCAATGGAGCCGACAGTGTTCATCAGATATAGGCAAGTTTTAGTTGACTTAGGCAAGCGTCATTCAGTTTCGTTGACGGCAAAATTGCAATTGCGAAAGTTGTAATTATATGTTGTCCATTCCGTGTGGGTTCGCAACAGGTACCGTTCAGTTTAATCGGTTTTGCACCAGACCTTCCAAGATACTTATTTGATCTACGTTTCGGAAAAGTGACCAGAGTTGTGCAGTTTCTTCGTCCACTGAAATGACGTTTAAATCACCTCCGAAAAATACACCGATGCGCATAACATTATATTTTCTTCCGAGTAAAAAATAAAAGAAAAAGAACCAGATATCAGGTCAGAGAATCATGACAAATTGACAACAAATCGCGCACGACAGAGACTGTTACAGCATGCTCTAAAGACTGGTCACACGAGCTCAACATCACATCACAGATCACATGAGCTGATCACACTCTCAGACAGGTCAGATTTGTCACAGATACAAATGAGCCGGCCATCATGCTACTGCGTCAGTGGTCATCACCTGGCCACTCCGCACAGATGGCCACCTTTCTTGGTCGGTTGCCTCCTCTCCGTCCGACAGCAGTTTCACCCGTCCGGAGCCACTTCGCGACAACTGACCACGCCGTCGTCCTCCGAACACTCAGGTGTTGGTCTACGGCAACGTAGGTGCTTCCATCCCGGTAGGCCTGTATGATCCGCTGGCGGTCCTCTGTACAAACAGCACGGTGACGTCTCGGCATCTTGATAGCGTAGAAATGTTGACCTGACTAAAGCACGCAGCCAAGGGGGGTGGGGGTGGCGGGTGCCGCCGTACCCCCCTGGAGGCCAGGAGGGCCCTTTTAGGCGCGCGCAGCGCGCCGAAAAGGGCCGACGAAACCGCGCGCAGCGCGGCATCATGATCTCTTTACCACTCGAAGCGTGGTCTTTAGAGAGTTTAGAGCACTGCAGAGGCTCTTTAGGGCCACCATGACCCTCTCTGAAAGACCAGAGGGCCCCTTGGACGTTCACAAGAGCCCTGTGCATGTCAGAGGGCCCCTGGCGAGACCGAAAGGGCCCCTGAGCGGGTCTGAGGGCCCCCTGAACACGTCGAATGGGCCCTAGCCAGCACAGAGGGGCACCTGGGCAGGTTGAGAGGCCCCTGAGCATGTCGGCAGGGCGACAAAGCAGCCAGCACAGTCCCTTGCCAGGCCATAATGGCCCCTGAGCAGGTTGGAGGCCCCTTGAACAAGCCCCAGAGAGCCCCTGGGAAGTTCAAAGGGCCCCTGTGCAGGTCAGAGGGGCCCCTGACCAGACCGAAAGGGACCGCTATGTGGGTCAGGATGGCCCCTAAACATGCCGAATGTGCCCCTAGTCAGCACGGAGGGGCCCCAGGGCAGGTAGGAAGGCCCCCTGAGCATGTTGGCAGGGCGACAAAGCAGTCAGAGCAGTCCGACCAGAAGTGTCGCTGGGCAGATTGGAGGGGCTCCTGGGCAAGTCAGAGGGGCCCTGGCTAGACCGAAACGGTCCCTGGGTCGGTGGGAAGGGCCCCTAAGCATGCTGGATGAGTTACTAGCCAGATTGGAGGGGCTGCTGGGCAGGTCAGAGGGGCCCCTGAGCATGTCGGCAGGGTGACAAAGCAGCCAGTTCAGTCCCTGGCCAGGTCGGAAGGACCTCTGAACATGCCGAATGGGCCTCTTGGCACACGATTCTTGGAAGATCAGAGGAATCCCTGGTCAGACTGGAAGGGTCAGACCGGGTCCAAAGCACGTAGAGATCCCAGATGAAGATGAAATACAAAGAGGACTTACTCCACAAACAAAATATAAAATCGGAGCTTTCGGTTATATTTTAACACCCTTCGTCAGCGATTAAGAGGCATTCGGTAGCAGGTCATTGCTCGTCTTTAAGATGAGCAATGACATGTTACCGAATTACTCTTAGTCACTAACGAAGGGTGTTGACTAAGAGTAATTAATATACCCGCAAGCTCCGATATTAATTTTTCTTGTAGAGTAAGCCCTCTTTGTATTTAATATATATCACCCACTCCACATCATGTCTTTTCGCGGATCCCAGATGAGTCCCTGAACAGGTCAGAAGGGCTTTGAAAAGGTCGGAGGGCCCCTAGACGATCTGAAGGGACCCTGGGCCTTGCAACAGTAGGAATGCAGTTGTCCAAGGAATAAAACCCAAACTTTGTGCGCCGCTCCGCGGCGCAATTTAACCACAAATTCAATTACATACTGGTTAGAAAAAACGGGCCATTTCTCGGCGCATTTATGTGTTATGTTGCTAATTTCCTAATTGGGCAAAATAGTTCACTTTAGCATTTTTTACGCACTTTTAAACGCACAATAATATTTTTAGAGGTCCGCACCATAAGCAATGTGACGCATTGATGAGAATGCATATCTAGGGCATACGACTCAAAATTTGCGCGCCGCTCCGCGGCGCAATTTGTTTAAGGGTTCCAGGTCTTGAGCTTTAAAAAAATATTCCAAGTTGGTATAGCTGATTCCAAATTGGTGTCGCTGGTTCCAAAGTTGATATGGTTGTTTGCTAACTCCAGGTCCTAAAAGTTGGTATGGCCCATGCCATACCTGTCATACTGCATTTTCCATCATTGTAAGGTGCTTTTTCATCCGTTTTGTTTAGGCCTTTCAACGCTTGGGAAGGGGCCCTTTCAGCGCTCGGGAAGGGGGCTTTCGAGGCGCCGCCTGGACGAAATCCTGGCTACGTGCCTGACCTGACTTGAGTTCATTTTGTGTGTCGGGAACAGGCAATGACAGGCAGGAATTTGTTGCCTAGGTTACGCAACTGATCAACATAATGTCTCTACATAATTATCCTAAGCAACAAGTAATTCATTTTTACTTTCGGAGTAATTCCCATGCATGTTTGAAATAAAAATAATATATATTCCACCAACTAAATACATTTTGCATTGTCTAAATTAATTCAGAATTGGCAAAACAAAATGCAATGTAACGCAACTTAATGTCTACGTCGATATTGAATGCCCCTGCCGATGTCCATTGACGCCGTTCGAATATGAACAGATGCTATTCTTATTTAATGCAATGTGTCGAAGTATTAAAAGGGTGTCTAAATTCGAATGTGCCTGACGATATGACTTGCCCTATGCCACGTTCAGTTGAACAGATGCCGATTCGCATTAAGAAAAGGTGTGGTAACAGAAACGCCACATGCATGATTAGTCATTCAGGGCGCATTTGATGAAATATTTTGTTTTTACATTGATATGTAGTTATGTTCTGGCGAAGTTGGTGGCAATGTGCGTTAAACATTATATAACTTATTAGCTGCACTTCTCAGGAAGTTGTACGATTCATTCAGATACACAGGGAACGACCATCAATCGAAGTTAGGCTTATTATGTCCAACGCTTGTTTTCATTTGTGTGACGTTTGTGGAAGTGAGTTTACTCACCAATACCATTTCCCGCAGCGTTTTATATCGAAAACGCAGGCTTTTCTATCAACCCCAGCACCGTTACACTGCAGAACAACGAGTCTGACTGGGCAAATCCATTTGGCAACACGCGTCAAACTGAGAGCCGGGGATCGTGCGGTATGGATTAGTGGTATCGTGCTGGTTACCTCTATCAGGGCCCGGCAGTGAGTGGCTGCACTCATTAGAACAGGCGAGTGGTGCGGGCCTGCCACCGACGCGGCGGGGCTCACTGTCTCCGGTGCTGCCTGTCTGTGACGGGCACCTGGACCAGAGACCGGTGACAGGTCAGGGTGTGCAGTCAGGGTGTGCAGTCAGGGTGTGCAGTCAGGGTGTGCAGTCAGGGTGTGCAGTCAGGGTGTGCAGTCAGGGTGTGCAGTCAGGGTATCCAGTAAGAGTGTCCAGTCAGGGTGTGCAGTCAGGGTGTGCAGTCAGGGTGTCCAGTCAGGGTATCCAGTCAGTGTGTCCAGTCAGGGTGTCCAGTCAGGGTGTGCAGTCAGGGTGTCCAGTCAGGGTGTACAGTCAGGGTGTGCAGTCAGGGTGTCCAGTCAGGGTGTGCAGTCAGGGTGTCCAGTCAGGGTGTACAGTCAGGGTGTGCAGTCAGGGTGTCCAGTCAGGGTATGCAGTCAGGGTGTCCACTGTCCAGTCAGGGTGTGCAGTCAGGGTCAGGGTGTGCAGTCAGGGTGTGCAGTCAGTGTGTGCAGTCAGGGTGTGCAGTCAGGGTGTTCAGTCAGGGTGTCCAGTCAGGGTATCCAGTCAGGGTGTCCAGTCAGGGTGTGCAGTCAGGGTGTCCAGTCAGAGTGTGCAGTCAAGGTGTGCGGTCAGGGTGTGCAGTCAGGGTGTGCAGTCAGGGTATCCAGTAAGAGTGTCCAGTCAGAGTGTCCAGTCAGGGTGTGCAGTCAGGGTGTGCAGCCAGGGTGTCCAGTCAGGGTATCCAGTCAGTGTGTCCAGTCAGGGTGTCCAGTCAGGGTGTGCAGTCAGGGTGTCCAGTCAGGGTGTACAGTCAGGGTGTGCAGTCAGGGTGTCCAGTCAGGGTGTGCAGTCAGGGTGTCCAGTCAGGGTGTACAGTCAGGGTGTGCAGTCAGGGTGTCCAGTCAGGGTATGCAGTCAGGGTGTCCACTGTCCAGTCAGGGTGTGCAGTCAGGGTCAGGGTGTGCAGTCAGGGTGTCCAGTCAGGGTGTGCAGTCAGGGTGTGCAGTCAGGGTGTGCAGTCAGGGTGTCCAGTCAGGGTGTCCAGTCAGGGTGTGCAGTCAGGGTGTGCAGTCAGGGTGTCCAGTAAGGGTGTCCAGTCAGGGTGTCTAGTCAAGGTGTCCAGTCGGGGTGTCCAGTCAGGGTGTGCAGTCAGGGTGTGCAGTCAGGGTGTGCAGTCAGGGTGTGCAGTCAGGGTGTGCAGTCAGGGTATCCAGTCAGGGTGTCCAGTCAGGGTGTCCACTCAGGGTGTGCAGTCAGGGTGTGCAGTCAGGGTGTCCAGTCAGGGTGTGCAGTCAGGGTGTGCAGTCAGGGTGTTCAGTCAGGGTGTCCAGTCAGGGTGTCCAGTCAGAGTGTGCAGTCAAGGTGTGCAGTCAGGGTGTGCAGTCAGGGTATCCAGTCAGGGTGTTCAGTCAGGGTGTGCAGTCAGGGTGTGCAGTCAGGATGTGCAGTCAGGGTGTCCAGTCAGGGTGTCCAGTCAGGGTGTGCAGTCAGGGTGTGCAGTCAGGGTGTGCAGTCAGGGTGTGAAGTCAGGGTATCCAGTCAGGGTGTCCAGTCAGGGTGTCCACTCAGGGTGTGCAGTCAGGGTGTGCAGTCAGGGTGTCCAGTCAGGGTGTGCAGTCAGGGTGTGCAGTCAGGGTGTTCAGTCAGGGTGTCCAGTCAGGGTGTCCAGTCAGAGTGTGCAGTCAAGGTGTGCAGTCAGGGTGTGCAGTCAGGGTGTGCAGTCAGGGTATCCAGTCAGAGTGTCCAGTCAGGGTGTCCAGTCAGGGTGTGCAGTCAGGGTGTGCAGTCAGGGTGTCCAGTCAGGGTGTGCAGTCAGGGTGTGCAGTCAGGGTGTCCAGTCAGGGTATCCAGTCAGTGTGTCCAGTCAGGGTGTCCAGTCAGGGTGTGCAGTCAGGGTGTCCAGTCAGGGTGTACAGTCAGGGTGTGCAGTCAGGGTGTCCAGTCAGGGTGTGCAGTCAGGGTGTCCAGTCAGGGTGTACAGTCAGGGTGTGCAGTCAGGGTGTCCAGTCAGGGTATGCAGTCAGGGTGTCCACTGTCCAGTCAGGGTGTGCAGTCAGGGTCAGGGTGTGCAGTCAGGGTGTGCAGTCAGGGTGTCCAGTCAGGGTGTGCAGTAAGGGTGTGGAGTCAGGGTGTGCAGTCAGGGTGTCCAGTCAGGGTGTCCAGTCAGGGTGTCCAGTCAAGGTGTCCAGTCGGGGTGTCCAGTCAGGGTGAGCAGTCAGGGAGTGCAGTCAGGGTGTCCAGTCAGGGTGTGCAGTCAGGGTGTGCAGTCAGGGTGTGCAGTCAGGGTGTCCAGTCAGGGTGTCCATCCAGTCAGGGTGTCCACTGTCCAGTCAGGGTGAGCAGTCAGGGTGTCCAGTCAGGGTGCGCAGTCAGGGTGTCCAGTCAGGGTGTTCACTGTCCAGTCAGGATGAGCAGTCAGGGTGTCCAGTCAGGGTGCGCAGTCAGGGTGTCCAGCCAGGGTGTCCAGTCAGGGTGTGCAGTCAGGGTGTGCAGTCAGGGTGTGCAGTCAGGGTGTGCAGTCAGGGTGTGCAGTCAGGGTATGTTGTCAGGGTGTCCAGTCAGGGTGAGCAGTCAGGGTGAGCAGTCAGGGTGTGTAGTCAGGGTGTCCAGTCAGGGTGTGCAGTCAGGGTATCCAGTCAGGGTGTGCAGTCAGAGTGTGCAGTCAGGGTGAACAGTCAGGGTGTGTAGTCAGGGTGTCCAGTCAGGGTGTGCAGTCAGGGTGTGCAGTCAGGGTGTGCAGTCAGGGTATGTTGTCAGGGTGTCCAGTCAGGGTGTCCAGTCAGGGTGTGCAGTTTGGGTGAGCAGTCAGGGTGTGTAGTCAGGGTGTCCAGTCAGGGTGTGCAGTCAGGGTGAGCAGTCAGGGTGTGCAGTCAGGGTGGCCAGTCAGGGTGTGCAGTCAGGGTGTCCAGTCAGGGTGTGCAGTCAGGGTGTGCAGTCAGGGTGTGCAGTCAGGGTGGGCAGTCAGGGTGTGCAGTCAGGGCATCCAGTCAGGGTGTGTAGTCAGGGTGGGCAGTCAGGGTGTGCAGTCAGGGTGTGTTGTCAGGGTGTGCAGTCAGGGTGGGCAGTCAGGGTGTGCAGTCAGGGTATCCAGTCAGGGTGTGTAGTCAGGGTGTGCAGTCAGGGTGTGTTGTCAGGGTGTCCAGTCAGGGTGAGCAGTCAGGGTGTGTAGTCAGGGTGTCCAGTCAGGGTGTGCAGTCAGGGTGTCCAGTCAGGGTGAGCAGTCAGGGTATGTTGCCAGGGTGTGTAGTCAGGGTGAGCAGTCAGGGTGTGCAGTCAGGGTGTCCAGTCAGGGTGAGCAGTCAGGGTATGTTGTCAGGGTGTCCAGTCAGGGTGAGCAGTCAGGGTGTGTAGTTAAGGTGTGCAGTCAGGGTGTGCAGTCAGGGTATGTTGTCAGGGTGTGCAGTCAGGGTGAGCAGTCAGGGTGTGTAGTTAGGGTGTCCAGTCAGGGTGTGCAGCCAGGGTGTCCAGTCAGGGTGAGCAGTCAGGGTGTGCAGTCAGGGTGTCCAGTCAGGGTGTGCAGTCAGGTGTCCAGTCAGGGTGAGCAGTCCGGGTGTGCAGTCAGAGTGTGCAGTCAGGGTGTGCAGTCAGGGTGTCCAGTCAGGGTGAGCAGTCAGGGTGTGCAGTCAGGGTGTGCAGTCAGGGTGGGCAGTCAGGGTGTGCAGTCAGGGTGTGCAGTCAGGGTGTCCAGTCAGGGTGTCCAGTCAGGGTGTGCAGTCAGGGTGTGCAGTCAGGGTGTGCAGTCAGGGTATCCAGTCAGGGTGTCCAGTCAGGGTGTCCACTCAGGGTGTGCAGTCAGGGTGTGCAGTCAGGGTGTCCAGTCAGGGTGTGCAGTCAGGGTGTGCAGTCAGGGTGTTCAGTCAAGGTGTCCAGTCAGGGTGTCCAGTCAGAGTGTGCAGTCAAGGTGTGCAGTCAGGGTGTGCAGTCAGGGTGTGCAGTCAGGGTATCCAGTCAGAGTGTCCAGTCAGGGTGTCCAGTCAGGGTGTGCAGTCAGGGTGTGCAGTCAGGGTGTGCAGTCAGGGTGTGCAGTCAGGGTGTCCAGTCAGGGTGTCCAGTCAGGGTATCCAGTCAGTGAGTCCAGTCAGGGTGTCAAGTCAGGGTGTGCAGTCAGGGTGTCCAGTCAGGGTGTACAGTCAGGGTGTGCAGTCAGGGTGTCCAGTCAGGGTGTCCAGTCAGGGTGTGCAGTCAGGGTGTCCAGTCAGGGTGTACAGTCAGGGTGTGCAGTCAGGGTGTCCAGTCAGGGTATGCAGTCAGGGTGTCCACTGTCCAGTCAGGGTGTGCAGTCAGGGTCAGGGTGTGCAGTCAGGGTGTGCAGTCAGGGTGTCCAGTCAGGGTGTGCAGTAAGGGTGTGGAGTCAGGGTGTGCAGTCAGGGTGTCCAGTCAGGGTGTCCAGTCAGGGTGTCCAGTCAAGGTGTCCAGTCGGGGTGTCCAGTCAGGGTGAGCAGTCAGGGTGTGCAGTCAGGGTGTCCAGTCAGGGTGTGCAGTCAGGGTGTGCAGTCAGGGTGTGCAGTCAGGGTGTCCAGTCAGGGTGTCCATCCAGTCAGGGTGTCCACTGTCCAGTCAGGGTGAGCAGTCAGGGTGTCCAGTCAGGGTGCGCAGTCAGGGTGTCCAGTCAGGGTGTTCACTGTCCAGTCAGGATGAGCAGTCAGGGTGTCCAGTCAGGGTGCGCAGTCAGGGTGTCCAGTCAGGGTGTCCAGTCAGGGTGTGCAGTCAGGGTGTGCAGTCAGGGTGTGCAGTCAGGGTGTGCAGTCAGGGTATGTTGTCAGGGTGTCCAGTCAGGGTGAGCAGTCAGGGTGAGCAGTCAGGGTGTGTAGTCAGGGTGTCCAGTCAGGGTGTGCAGTCAGGGTATCCAGTCAGGGTGTGCAGTCAGAGTGTGCAGTCAGGGTGAACAGTCAGGGTGTGTAGTCAGGGTGTCCAGTCAGGGTGTGCAGTCAGGGTGTGCAGTCAGGGTGTGCAGTCAGGGTATGTTGTCAGGGTGTCCAGTCAGGGTGTCCAGTCAGGGTGTGCAGTCAGGGTAAGCAGTCAGGGTGTGTAGTCAGGGTGTCCAGTCAGGGTGTGCAGTCAGGGTGAGCAGTCAGGGTGTTCAGTCAGGGTGGGCAGTCAGGGTGTGCAGTCAGGGTGTGCAGTCAGGGTGTGCAGTCAGGGTGTCCAGTCAGGGTGTGCAGTCAGGGTGTGCAGTCAGGGTGTGCAGTCAGGGTGGGCAGTCAGGGTGTGCAGTCAGGGTATCCAGTCAGGGTGTGTAGTCAGGGTGGGCAGTCAGGGTGTGCAGTCAGGGTGTGTTGTCAGGGTGTGCAGTCAGGGTGGGCAGTCAGGGTGTGCAGTCAGGGTATCCAGTCAGTGTGTGTAGTCAGGGTTGGCAGTCAGGGTGTGCAGTCAGGGTGTGTTGTCAGGGTGTCCAGTCAGGGTGAGCAGTCAGGGTGTGTAGTCAGGGTGTCCAGTCAGGGTGTGCAGTCAGGGTGTACAGTCAGGGTGAGCAGTCAGGGTATGTTGTCAGGGTGTGTAGTCAGGGTGAGCAGTCAGGGTGTGCAGTCAGGGTGTCCAGTCAGGGTGAGCAGTCAGGGTATGTTGTCAGGGTGTCCAGTCAGGGTGAGCAGTCAGGGTGTGTAGTTAGGGTGTGCAGTCAGGGTGTGCAGTCAGGGTATGTTGTCAGGGTGTGCAGTCAGGGTGAGCAGTCAGGGTGTGTAGTTAGGGTGTCCAGTCAGGGTGTGCAATCAGGGTGTCCAGTCAGGGTGAGCAGTCAGGGTGTGCAGTCAGGGTGTGCAGTCAGGGTGTCCAGTCAGGGTGTGCAGTCAGGTGTCCAGTCAGGGTGAGCAGTCAGGGTGTGCAGTCAGAGTGTGCAGTCAGGGTGTGCAGTCAGGGTGTCCAGTCAGGGTGAGCAGTCAGGGTGTGCAGTCAGGGTGTGCAGTCAGGGTGGGCAGTCAGGGTGTTCAGTCAGGGTGGGCAGTCAGGGTGTCCAGTCAGGGTGTGTAGTCAGGGTGTCCAGTCAGGGTGAGCAGTCAGGGTGTGCAGTCAGGGTGTTCAGTCAGGGTGTCCAGTCAGGGTGTCCAGTCAGGGTGTGCAGTCAGGGTGTGCAGTCAGTGTGTGCAGTCAGGGTGTGCAGTCAGGGTGGACAGTCAGAGTGTGCAGTCAGGGTGTCCAGTCAGGGTGTGCAGTCAGGGTGTACAGTCAGGGTGTCCAGTCAGGGTGTGCAGTCAGGGTGTGCAGTCAGGGTGTACAGTCAGGGTGTCCAGTCAGGGTGTGCAGTCAGGGTGTGCAGTCAGGGTGTGCAGTCAGGGTGTCCAATCAGGGTGTGCAGTCAGTGTGTGCAGTCAGGGTGTGCAGTCAGGGTGTCCAGTCAGGGTGTGCAGTCAGGGTGTGCAGTCAGGGTGTCCAGTCAGGGTGTCCAGTCAGGGTATGCAGTCAGGGTGTGCAGTCAGGGTGTGTAGTCAGGGTGTCCAGTCAGGGTGTCCAGTCAGGGTGTGCAGTCAGGGTGGGCAGTCAGGGTGTCCAGTCAGGGTATCCAGTCAGTGTGTCCAGTCAGGGTGTCCAGTCAGGGTGTGCAGTCAGGGTGTCCAGTCAGGGTATGTTGTCAGGGTGTCCAGTCAGGGTGAGCAGTCAGGGTGTGTAGTCAGGGTGTCCAGTCAGGGTGTGCAGTGAACAGAGGCTTGCAATGGAACGAGTACGGTGGATGTGGCCCCGCCCGAATAACATGGCGATTCGGATCCGTCTCTTTCCTCTGCTGCAGCCTTCGAAATCTATGTACTTTTTTACATGCTGCATTGTAAGCAACGGTATTTGTAAAAAGAAACAAATTTGTCGTTTGGAATGAAGGACAATGCAAATGTCTGAATAATTGTTTTGACAAATATTAGATATAGACGTGTAGTTAGCCGGTGCCAGTAATTTGTTATCATATCAGTCCAAGCTGATGTCAAAGAATGCATTTTAATTTGTCTCCTTCCGATGCAGCCAGTTTGATCGGCAACACCGGCGTTAGCAGCCGGCGGGCAGGGAAAGTGGCTGCTATGCATCAAGACCTGCCAACTTGGAAAACATGACCACATGAACATTACGACGTCACAACTGCCATAGCCTCCATTTCTGCCGTTCTTTTTCATTGAAGTTGAACACTACAACAAAGGATGAAGTACAGCGCGGCATTTTCACCCTTTCTACATTGGATCAGGGATGCCGATTTCATTTTTTGTCATCTTTGGAACGGTTTTACTGTTGGCGATTTGTCTATTGGCGAATATCGTTTGCCTAGCTTTCTGTTATTCCTTTAAATCATTTTTATAATCACTATTGTATGAGTTGAAGTCTTGCCAGGACTAGAGTCCAACAACATCTAAAGCGGATTGTTACGGGAGGAACGCTAGTGCTCGTGTTTGCAATCAAGCTTTAACCCTATTCCCTGCGGGGGCAGATTCTGCCCCCCGGTGGTTTTTCACTTGCTGCTTCTAAGCCGTTAGGCCTAGCGTCCTGAAACTTTGTGACTTTTCCCCAAATTTAATGGCGCGTGTTGTGTCAAAATTTTGAAAAAAATCGGCCCAGTAGAGGCGGTTCAAGGCTCCTGTTTTGGGGAGGGTATTACGAATGCGGTTTTGCGGCGCATACTTCCTTCGTGGTTTGCAGTGCAATAAATGCGTCAGAAACAATTTAAATACAATATACATCATATATACGGGGATTGTACATATTTTGGGGGCAGAGGCGCACTCAGGATTTACAAAAATGGGAGGCGATACCCACCCTCAAATTAGGTCCAACTTCAAATTAGTAAGATGATAAAAGCGTTACGCGCATGGTGCCCCCTATTTTTTTCTTCTCCTGGATCTGCCTATGCGTAATATATCAAATTTAACAAATTACAGCATACAATGCCCACATATGACGTTCATTCGCCCTAAACAATCACGAACAGCACATATTTTTTCTCTCAGAAAATCCCCCCATTTTACATTCCCTGAATACGCCTATGATTTTGTATTTTGTTTTTTGTCTTGTGATATATTAAAGACCAGTACATGTGAAGCTCAAAAACGTTCGGGGCATGACAATTGGTCGAACCACATGGCCGCAATGACCTTTCAAAAAACAACCAAAATTTTCGGATTTTTTTTGCCCTCTGGCCCCCCATTTTTTAACAAAGCAAAATGTAGAGATCCAAAAAGAGAGATCTTGTCATGACGAATCGAATGGAGTTTTCCCCATCGAAATCTACTGAGCGGTTCTCGAGATCTCTGGGGGGGGGGGGGGCAGAATCTGTCCCCCGCAGGTTAACGTAATTCTGGCCGCCCGCAGGGAATAGGGTTAAATAACCAAGAGCGTATTTGTGTCGGACTTTCACCGATTGAGACGCAGGCAAGAAACGGTAACGTTTAGAGTTTCAAAAGGGCCTACTGTAATAGTCATGTTGTACTGGCTTATTGGCATTGCAGCACGTAACGTGGAGTCATTCAGAAGCATAATGCCACTGCACTCATGCTTGAGCAACAGCACAACCACAACTCAGAGCAATCATTTTACTGAGCATGTACCTTGGTGCAGTCCAATATAGCTAAATGGCACCATTGGCTAATAGCCTTATTACTGGCAAAACGACAGCTCAGCGAAAGTTGTCTTATATGAGCGCAGTGAGCAGTCGGTCGTCACGATCAGTGTTGAATGTTGCAAGATTGTGCTCGTGATGTTAAGTTGTGCAGCACACAAGAGTCTGTGTATCTGTGGTTTGGTCGAGTAAAAAGCCTGAAGCAAACATTTCGCACAATATTACCATTGTGATATCATCGTATGTTATATAAAGCAACAATGACAATCCGACAAGCGATTTTAGTACACATTAACGGATGACAATACACTACAACCCTCGGGCCGGCGCAAACAGCGGTCCGGTGTGGCGACCCCGCCCAGAGAATCCAGGCGGACTAGACGGTGTCCGATGGGCAGACTGCCTCAATGTGGGAAATGCCGGCCAGCTCGAAGAAGAGCACGTATGCCTCGCAGCTGGTGACACTGCGCTGATTGACCGGACGCACCCGTGAGTCGTTGTACTCGTACCACTCGGCCGTGTGCGGGTGTTTGCAGTAGGCCGTGTAGTGGCCGGATAACAGCGTGACGGATGGTACGCTGGTCTCCGGCCACAACACTATACATGGATGGTGTAGCGGATGGATGAATGGATCGTATGTTGGCTGTGGTATGGACGACAAATGATTTGTATGCATTATTTACCATCACGCATATTTCCCGTCATATTACTACCTTCTCTGATTCGCTTCAGACATGTTTATGGTAAAATCAAATAGTATTGGCGAAGAATGAGCGAGATAGCCAGAAAATGAAGGAGTGCGAAGGAGATTGAGAGAGCGAGGGAGACGAAAGGCTGGTTTGAGAGATCGAGAGAGTCGAACAGATGGGTTTTAGAGTGGCGTTAACCCTATTTATAACAGGGGGGGGGGGGGGGGGGG